>ML815269.1:98165-121674 GCA_009831015.1 Picea engelmannii | reverse complement strand
CAGTAGATGATTCCTTTCCTGATGAATATCTATTTGCAGTTTCTGCTCACACACCTTGGTATGCAGACATCGCTAACTACTTGGTTGTAGGGAAGTTACAACCCCACCTATCCCACCAAGAGAAAAGAAGAATCATTCAACAAAGTGCTCGGTATAGCTGGATAAGTGGGTGTCTTTTCCATACAGGTTCTGATCAAGAGATCTGAAGGTGCATTAGAGAAGATGAGGTTTATGATCTACTAAAATATTGTCATGATGGCCCTTGTGGAGGGCATTTTGCTGATAAGAGAACAACACATATAATTCTCAAGATGGGGTACTATTGGCCCTCACTTTTCAAAGATACAAAGAAATATGTCCAGGCCTGTGATAGCTGCCAAAGAGTAGGCCAACCTAATCATAGAGATGAAATGCCATTAAACCCCCAGATAGTACTTGAACCATTTGAAATATGGGCCTTAGACTTTGTAGGACCCATCAACCCCCCATCCAATCAAAAAGTTTACATAGTGGTCCGCACAGACTATATGACTAAATGGGTGGAAGCCAAAGCACTCCACAGAGTGACCAAAGAAGCAGTTATAGATTTCTTATTTGAAGACATATTCATCATATTTGGAGTGCCAAGAGAATTAGTTACAGATGGAGGACCTCCTTTCAATTCTCATGGTTTCAAAGCCACCCTTCAAAAATATCATATTCAACATAGAATGACTACAGCATACCACCCCCAAGCCAATGGACAGGTGGAAAGCACAAAAAAAGTAATAGAATCCATTCTCACAAAAACAGTGAAGGAAAACATAAAGGATTGGTCCTACACGCTCCCTGAAGCATTATGGGCCTACAGGACTACCTGGAGAAATACTACAGGATTCTCTCCCTACGAATTAGTTTATGGAAAGAGTGTTGTCTTTCCTATGGAATTTGAAACAAAAATGTTAAGGACTGCTTTAGCTATCAACCTTGATTTGACCGATGCACATACAGCTAGGTTGCAGCAGCTTAATGAATTGGATGAGAAAAGACTAGATGCCATTCATCAGACAACTATAATTCAACAACAAAGATCAAAATGGCATGAAAAAACTATCAAGAATAAGGAGTTCCAAAAAGGTAATTGGGCCCTACTGTATGACTCTCGGTTCAAAGAATTTCAAGGGAAACTGTGTACAAGATGGCTTGGACCTTACAAAGTAGACACTGTTTTCCCCAATGGAAAAGTAAGGCTCCTCACAATCGATGACTCCAAAAAACCATTACTTGTAAATGGTCATCGGCTCCGTCTGTACCAACGCCCTATTTCCAAAGAAGATTTTAAAGCCACATGTGTGGCAGACTCCCATTACCTATTTTTAGAGGGGGCTTCTACCCCTCATTGCAATTAATTCTTTTTAAGTTAATTTCTTTTAGTATTAGACTAGATTTTATTTACTAATAATCCCTGTCAAGAAATACCATGTTACAATCGATTTTTGCAGATTCCCGGTCAAAGTACAGGCCACTAGGAAAGGACGATCCTACTTCACAAAGAGACAAGCTTTCCCATTGCTGAAACACCACTGTCAGCAACTCTTTGCTCTTTTTCCATTGCTGAAACACCATTGTCAGCAACTCTTTGCTCTTTTTCCATTGCTGAAACACCACTGTCAACAACTCTTTGCTCTTTCTTCATTACTGAAACACCACTGTTCAACGATTTTTCGACTTTTCCCATTGCTAAAACACCACTATCAGCAACTCTTTTCTCTTTTTCCATTGCTGAAACACCACTGTCAGCAACTCTTTTCTCTTTTTCCATTGCTGAAACACCACTATCAACAACTCTTTGCTCTTTTTTCATTGTTGAAACACCACTGTCAGCAACTCTTTGCTCTTTTTCCATTGCTGAAACACCACTGTCAACAACTCTTTGCTCTTTCTTCATTTTTGAAACACCACTGTTCAGTGATTTTTCGATTTTCCCCATTGCTGAAACACCACTGTCAGCAACCCCACACCATTTTTCCCCACCACTGTTCAGCAACCTTTCACCATTCGCCCCATTGCTGAAACACCACTGTCAGCAACCCCACATCATTTTCCCATTGCCATGGTTCAACAATTCTTCACAGTTCCATTGTCGAAACAACACCGTCCAACAATTGTTTCACCCCTTCTTTTATGTTGCTAAAACACCAACTTTTCAACATTATCCGTCAGCAAGATTTTGTGCTCTCATACTATATTTCTTCCTTCCAGTCAAAAAATCCTTGATACAATTCATCTAACAAATCAAAAGTCTTCGCCATGACTACTGCAGAACTATCGTCGATGGGCATTATATTTTGTTTGCAGCACGAATCAGAAGGTAAGGCGAGGTATGTAAATTTTATGTAATACAGTTAAGCTATAGTTAATGAGACGATTCCAAATCATTATGACCACTCGAATGCAATCATTATTAGCCGCACTTGACGGGGGGGGAGGACATATCAAACTTTTTATACCATCATTTCACACGAATCGACCACCGCCATTCCTATTTTACTATCCTTTCATTCATCTCACCACCATTCGCATGCCTTCACTTGAAAAACTTACTCTGCACAGAAGTTATTACTCAACTCTTTGACGGTGTATTTTACTGAGCTGGTAGCTATGGGAGGCTCTGTTATACGATACGAACCCGCCACAACATCCCTGTTAGAATTGTATCCAAAATCCTATCAAATTTTTCTGCGGGCGGGATGGATCAGTTATTTTCAGAGGCTCCAGGGGTTTGATCAACAACAGGTTCTGCAATTTTCTCAAAATCTCTAGGAAGATCATTCCATTGTTCAAGCGGTTCGAATCTCAGTTACAGAAGAGGATATAGCGCAGGTTTCGAGTCTCCCTACCAACGACACTCACCTATTCAGCCGCAAACATATCATACTGAATGCCCAGTGAGACTTCCTCTCTCCAGAGGAACAAATTGAATTTAAAGGCCGGGGTGTCCGACTTAGCTCATTGCCGCCCCCATGGCTGGAAGTTGAAAAATTCATCAAACACTACCTTACCTGCGAAGGCCGATACCAGGTAGTCTACCGACACGATTTTCTTTTGTTGTCTCATTTATGGCATAATAGATTGGTAAACATTCCTTATTATCTACTCGGTTGTCTCAAAAATATGTTGCACTACTGTAAAAAGGCTAAAGATATCGCCCTTTCACTCACCCATCACCGTCTCGTCCAACTTCTTATCTAAAATATTTTTGCCCAACAAAACCTTCCACTAAACAACCCTCCTATAGACCTCCAAGAAGCCGCTGAAATTCCTGAAAATCTTCAGGAACAACAACCACAAAACCCTCCAGACTCTCCATAAATACCTAACAATCCACCTACATAACCAATCAGTCCAATCAACCCCCCTACCATACCACCACCGCCCCACACCTTACCAGAATCATCCACTCCTTCCCTTCATATTCTTAGTGATGATTATGAGCCAGACAATTCTCCCTGCCCTATCATTGAGGAAAAACCCCCACGAAAACGAAAGCAAATTCCTTTCTTTCCACCCTTTTTACAAAGAAAACGAATAAGGGCCTCAACAAGGGCAACCACCACTACCACCATATATCCCCAACCCATCCGACTAATACCCCGTACACCTCCAACCTCCCAAATGTCAGAATCTTTGCCTATTCCACCCATGAACACTGAAACACAAGAACTAGATGCCCAGGGTGTTGTGACATCATCTGTTTCAAATCAAGTAGTTGAAACACAATAACCATCTACCCATTCAGTAGCTGAAACACAAGAACCAGCTACCCATTCAGTAGCCGAAACACAAGAACCAGCTACCCATTCAGTAGCTGAAACATAAGAACCAACTACCCATTCAGTAGCTGAAACACAAGAACCAACTACCCATTTAGTAGTTGAAACACAAGAACCAGCTACTCATTCAGTGGCTGAAACACAAGAACCAACTACTAATATTGATACAAAGATGCAGGAATCAGAGGTCCAAGGTGCGGCAACATTACTGTCCTTACATCAAGAAGTTGAAACACAAGAAGCAGCTGATAATCATGTAGCTACTCCACAAGAACCAACTAGTGCGACTGTGACTGCTACACAAGAACCAGTCACCCCTCAACCAGAACCAACAATGACCTCTGTCTTAGAAGAAAATGAGTTTCTAAAGTCTGAACTAGAAGCCTACAAGCAAGAGCTATCCATGGCAAAGGAAGCCTATGAAAAGGAACTTAATTTGTACACCCTAGCTCGCACAACAACCATGTTAGAAGGAACTACAACAGAGAATCCGTATAGAGAATATATGTACTGCCAATGTGGGGATATTTACTATCAAGCAAGCTACAAAGTAATTTAAATCCCAATGCCAGGAGCTCCCCCTATTCCTTCAACTTTTACAGTCAGGGAAGAAGAACCAGCTATAGCTGTCACACAAGAACCAGCTACAACTGAAACACAAGAACCAACAGAACCTCCCAAGATTAGGACTGAGCCCTTCCCTGCAACAAATGTCAAATTTGAAACCCCTGCTTTTTTTAACAAAGTTGTACAAAAAGTGCCTATTGAGGAATCTGCTCCTCCCAGCCAGATCAATATCCACACTTTTGTGGAACAATCTACTCAGAACTTACCTCACCCCACTACTTGCAACGCTAAAACACAAACTCAACCATGGGATGAGTAGGCAGTAATACCGAAATGGAAGAAAGAGTATGCTGCTACACAAGCCAAAAGCCTACAAGAGCACAGACAAATCTGGATAAATCATACCTACTCAAATTGGGAAGCTTTAGAGCAGACACGCCAGGAAGCTCGTGCCCTTAAGAAACAAAACAAAGTATTGAAAGGGAGATTGGCCCTAGTATTTGATTTGGCACAAAAGCTATTGGCTACAAGGAAATCATCTTGCAATTACTCCTTGTTCCTTATGGAACGAATTACATGGTTTCAGATCAAATCAATCACATAAGGCAAACCCCATGCAGTATTACACCTTGTAGATTTTGTCAAAAACTTTTCAGAAGCCTCTGCTAGGGATCAACACCTCCTCTGTGAGGCATATTTTCATAACGAGGCCATCCCCAAAAACAGGCAGCTGAACCTTAATCCTCTTGTTGGGGACATCTTGATTCGGGCATTCACCTCCTTTCTCCACAATCAGATTTTGTGGCAGGATGACTTCCTGGATTCCAAGCACAATGAAGATAACCACCTTCTCTAGATAAGACCAGAACCAAAGAATGCAGCCACCTTTGTCACAAAATATTATTAGTTCTTAAATAAACCAGGGATGACTGAACATGTTCAGCAACTACAATCAACAGTGCTTCAGGATTGTCAGCACTTCATCAGATCCACAGAGATTGTTTCCCTCCAGGGAAACAACTTGTTTTGGCATCAATCCACTGAGAAAAGACAGGAACACAATCCTTTTATCCCTACTAACCTCGAGATAGAAATCTCCAGAGTACCTAACTACATCCAATGTTTTCAACAATGTGTTGAAAGCTGGATAGGGTACTGGTTTTATTTTCCTATCCTCTGGTTGCCAATAGAGAGATATCAAATCCATTATAAGTTGCCTAAGAAGACAGAAACAACAACTTGGCAAAGGTTACAACGGGCCCAAGGGTTCAGAGTGGAAATAGACAGTACATCCCACAACTACTGCTTGAGTAACTTGCACGCTCAGAGTCGGTATTCAGACTCTGATTCAGAGTGAAGTTGCCTGAGGACATGCAACATTTTAAGTTGTGGGGGATGTTACGACCACACAATGTACCTTTTTGCCCATATTTTTTTCTACCATTACACTCTTGTTCACTCACATTTAAACTCATATTATCACTTTATGCTATCTTTCCAAAGGTATATAACGTCTCTTCTCTTTACTATATGTTTAATATGTTTTGCATATAATTTTACATCACTCTCGTACTTAACCTTTGATTAGAAATGTATAAGTGTTGAAACAGTTCAAATTGCAGATTAGCACTTGAGGCCTGTTGCTGAAACAACAACTCACAAAAGTTATTACACAGTCCATGGTCGACGATGCTGAAACACAGAAGCTGTTACATAGCCCATGATCGACGATGTTGAAACACGATGTTGTTACACAGTCCGCGGTCAACAACAACTCACAGAAGCTGTTACACAGTCCATGGTCGACGATGCTGAAACACAGAGCTATTACACAGTCCATGGTCGACGATGTTGAAACACGATGTTGTTACATAGTCCATGGTCGACGATGCTGAAACACAGAAGTTGTTACACAGTCCATGGTCGACGATGCTAAAACACGATGCTGTTACACAGTCCATGATCAACGATGCTGAAACACAGAGGAAGATGTACATAGTCCATGGCCGACAATGCTGAAACACAGAAGATGCTACACAGTCTTTGGTCAACGATGCTGAAACACAGAGGAAGTTGTTACACAGTCCATGGTCAATAGAAACTCACACATATTGACTACAACAGTTGCACCGTGAGCCAAGCACCAACCATCACTGCTACCTGAGAAGTGCTGAAACAGTTAGAACGCAAATCTCGCGGTTGAAACAACCCGCGATTTGCGATGCTGAAACAACATATAACAGCAGTAAAAAGAAAGAGCTATTACTCCATCCGTAACAGCAACACCCCACTCAGCACTCGTAATAGCATTCTGTTGCGAGAGACTAGGATATCCTATTTCGGTTTAGAAACTCGATCTAACTAAGAATAGGACTCAGATATACACCTGTAATTTGTGATCAATTTTGTCGAAGGGATTCCCTCTTTAAATAAGAGTAAATCTTCATTCGAGGGATCTTCAGTTTTTGGTACTAAGAAGGGTTTACAGAGAGGGACGTACTTCATTTCAGATTGTAATATGATACCTTGACAGATGGATAAAATACTGTTTTGAGCATCTTTCTCTAGCCTCTTCGTTTCATGGGAATCTTGTGAGAAGGGAGGGCCCACCTTCTTCACAAGATTCACCCATTAGCTTTATAGTGTGCTAATTATTTATGTTTATGCTTTGAGTAAAATCTGTTTTGCTGAAACACTACTTTATTGAACTCTGTCTTGCTGCCACATTGTTTTCATATGATTCATGTTTGGGTAACTGTTAATCATTCTAGTTAGCAATCCTGTGTGATGAATTTATGAAAGCTTGGTAATTAGAGACTTGTGCTGAAGGTTCCTGCTTGGGAATTAGGGTCCTTTTCTCTGTTAGAAATAGTTAGCCTTCAATCATTTTCATGAATGTGTTAATCAGAGACTTGTGCTGAAGGTTCCTACTTGGGAATTAGGGTCCTGTTCTCTATTAGAAATAGTTAGCTTTCAATTATTTTCATGAGTGTTTTAATTAGAGACTTGTGATGAAGGTTCCTGCTTGGGAATTAGGGTCCTATTCTCTGTTAGAAATAGTTAGCCTTCAATTACTTTCATGAGTGTGTTAATCAGAGACTTGTGTTGAAGGTTCCTGCTTGGGAATTAGGGTCTTGTTCTCTGTTAGGAATTAGTTAGCCTTCAACATGTGCTAATTGTTTCAGTCAAGCAATGAGTTCATAAAGTGTGATGATAAAAAAAAGGTGTTGAAGATTCCTTCTTGGGAATTAGGGTCCTGTTCTCTGGTTATAGAATATTTGGTCTTTTCTGTTGCAGTATCTTGTGTTATTTTAATGTAATCCAGGATTCTTCAATTAATCATTTCTTTAACTTTGAGCTCTGCAATAGGTAGATTTATTTTCTGTAATTCAAGTTAGAACTTCATTTCATTTAAGGAAAGTGTGATTAATATAGTTTTTACTACAACTCCAGGTTGCTTTTGAAATCGAGCATATATAGTGCGTGGTTACCTTTGAAATAAATAGACTTCCCTGGGTTGACAATTTATGTAGCACTTGATTGTTTAGATTAAATAAACAATTATAGTGACCAATAGTATCCTACACAATTATCATTACTAGAATTGAAAGGGGCATTCTTCTTAACTTCTCGCTCATTCAATGGACTACAGGTACAACCAAACAGGTATTTGTCAGATATGTCTTCATCGAGCGAGGAAAGTTTAGGTAGACGGAGAGCAACTAGAGGTGAGAAGATCAGAAGAAAATTCCATAGATGCATGGATATTTTTCTTGCTGAAGGGGGGTCCTGGTCTTATGATGCTGAGAGAATAGATGACATTGAGGTGCCCTTGAGGTACAAACATTAGTGAAATGATGGGTACCCAAGGACCTTCCTCAAGTAAACACTTCTTTTTTTCTAGACGAGAGGATACATCGCATTGCTCCATCATCGTTACATATCTTGGGGCTATTTTCCATGGATGGCATAAAGGTTTTTGATGGTGGAATAACTGAATTGATGGGGTATGACAAGCCTTGTTACAATTATAGAGATTGGATGAAGCTAGTCCAATATACGAGAGGTATGTGGATATATGGAGTGGCTGCAAATTATATACAGCTAAGAGACAACGATAGAAACAAAGGAGGATTTATGTATATTGATGGAAGGCCAAAGTCATCGGGCAATATTGCGGGGTTTATAAATAGTACATGACTCAGGAAAACAAATAAGCAACCCAATTGCATATTTGAGGGGCAGGAATGAAACCATGTATTCGTATGCAGAATAAAATCAATAACTGTAGGGGAGGAGTTGTTGATTGATTGCAACTTGAATCGAATACATATGAACATTGTTATTATGGGGGAGGTAATTTGAAATCTATTATGTTTACTTATCATGATGTGATGTGGTGCAGATTGTAAATTTGTATTCCCATTGTTTGCAAATTTATCGTTGTTCATGATGTTTATTTGTTATGTATTTCTAACACCTAAATCTTATGCACATCATACTCTTAGTGTTTGCATGAGTCATTTCATTTTTTATGGATTTCTAACACCTAATTCTTGGTAGGATGATCATGGAAAAGCACCAGCCGACCCCTCAAAACAGGTAAATTACAGGCAATGCACTTCACTATAATGAACATCATACTCTATGAGTTTGCATGAGCCATTTCATTTGTTATGGATTTCTAACACCTAACTCTTGGCAGGATGATCATGGAAAATCTCCACCCCCCCCAAAACAGGCATATGATTAACATTTCTGAATTACATTTAATGTGAAATTTATTATTTGTTTATATAATTGAAAATAACTTTTCTTTATTGAAATATGTAGTCCATGGGCCATGGTTGTGATGATTGGGTCAACGACGACTTGTTGAATGACCCCAACATAATGGTAAAAATCAACAGAGTCATCAGAAAAATGAACAGAGAAATCCTTTGCTTGATTGTAAGTAAAGATCAAAATCACGAAACTAAAGAAAGGATAGAGCAGTTGAAGGAATACCTTCAAAAATATAAGGTAATAACCATATCTTAAATTGATTTTTTTTTGGTCGTAAGTTCAATTATGAATGTTTCATGTTTATAAATTTTACATTTTCTAATCAAAAAAAAAAATTCTTTCTTATATAGGATTTTTTGGCTCCGATTCAGTTGAATCCTACAGTAGATGTTGGTAGTAGTCATGTTGCAGAGAGTACACCACAACGTCCAGCCAACACGAGCCAACATATACCGGCTAGGATATTTAGCACTCCATCTGTGATTGATTGCAATCATACTCAGACTAGGTCCACACCTATAGCTAGGGACCGTGAGCATGACATACCCCTTCAGTTGGAGGTGGAAGAGCCACACGCAAGAGCTGGTGGGAGTACTAGCAGTGATGACAGTGTTAGTTCATTTCCTGGATCGTCACGCATTGCCAGCACGAGAACAATTTCATGCACTTTTTTGGTGAATGATAAAGGAATTCCAATAAAGACATTAAAAATTCCATGTGTTTTTAATTGTTTTAATTGTTTGTTGTTGTATATATGAAGCATATATCATCTTATATATTATTATTTTCTAATTAATGATCGTTTATTTTTGCAGGTACGAAAAAACTTGTTCTATAAGAACTTGCATGACCAGTCGTTGGAAATTTTTGGTCCCACGTTAGGCACGAGGTGGAATTCTCAGTGTATTCACCTGAAAAAGGAAATCTTGGACTACCTTGAACATATGTTTGGGGTAGATACCTTCGACAAAAGTGAGGTCTCCAAAGCGATGGGCCTATACTTAAAATATATACGTGACATGTATAGGGTTAACATGCAAAAGAACCCTAGGTATGAGCATCCACCCATTATTCCTGAGAGGGAATTGAAGGCGCTCATTGAGGATGCAAAGGAGAAAAGATTGAGAAAATAAGGAAGAAATACACCTAGTGGAAGAAGGTAAATTACAATTTGAATTCAATACTTTTAGCTTTCTTTATTTTTAAATACAATTGTAGTATATAACATACTTGAAATTTTTCATAGGCTCCTTGACACTTCGAAAGCCACCAAGGCAAGGGTTGAGAAACATGGCCAACACTGACTAGGCCAAGGCGGCTATTTGAAGTTACAGGCATGAATTGTAATTAATCAAACATCTTAACAATATTATTAGTTATATCACCTTCTAGGTTTCTGGTAATTCATGGGGCAACCAATAACAAAAATCAATACTCTTATGCAATGTAGGGGGACATTTTTGGTACCAAAACTACTACAAAAGACCTCCATCTTGGTTACAAGTATGGATACCAAGTTGTTATTGATCATCAAAAAATCTTGGGACAGTCACCAAGATGCAGTGTGCATGAGATGGTATATTATAAAAATCTAACCACAATAACATGGTTTCATTACCATTAAAATACATTCTCATTTGATATCATCCAATAATTTTATATGTTTCTCTATTATTTATAGCAGGGGAGAAACAATATTATCGAGCCCATCAATAGTACTGCAGAACAGTTTGTTGATAGTAGAGAGCAACCAAAAGATGGTGCTTTCGTGCAGCCCCATGAAAGTGAGGTGTAACCTCTTGACAGTGAGATGCAGCCTCCTGAAAGTGAGGTGCAACCTGATCCTAACATAACTGGGTCGGTGCAGCCCCATGATGTTGTTGCACATGAGAGCCACGATGGTAATATGGTTGTATATTAATCATATATAACTTATGAATTGTGTACTTATGAATTTTGTGATTCTATTTTTTCGTTTTACTAATTCAATTATGATTGTCTACTTGTAAATTTTGTGGTTTCAGTGGTGGAGATGCATGACATACATTGAGATCCCCTAATAGAAGAGGATCACAGGGAAGGTAAATTATTACATTACAGTCATATTTTTTCTTATTAATGAACTAAATCAATCGTATTCAATAACTTTCCCTGTAAATTTAATATTTTTTGTCGCTGTAGGCGATGACCCGCATCTAGTGCCTCAACGTCGTGAGTACGTGACAAGGAATGCAATGCATGTGAGAATGCAAGGATAATCAACAATAGAAGAGCACGTAGTAAAAGAAGATGACACAGATATTGATGAAATACATAGGAAATTAGCAGCAAGTCTTGCAAAGAAAAACAAAACCTAGTATTGATGTATAATATTATAATATCGATCATTTATAATAAAAAAAAATTCACATATGCCTGTCAATATTAATGTCTTTCATACCTTTTTTTTTTCTTTTCCTTTCAATGAGTTCTTGATAAATTTACTTTTCCGTGACATTTTTTGAACATTTTTAATGCATATTATCTAGTAGATAGTGTTATTTTTCTTTGCCTTTGACCATTTGAACCTTGGATTAGACTAGAAGGTATAAATCCCACATCAAAGTGTGGAAACCCCCTTTGTAAGAGGATGAAACCCCCACATTATGATTTGACCTTTTGATAGAGAGATGGCCCTTTATGTTGTTATCTTGTGATTGATTAAGCCCCTCTTGTTGACTTGTATATTTTGGTCACCCTTATTGTGGCTTATGTGTTGGTCGCAACCTATCCTTGGTGTTGTCAGCCTGTATCTACCCCTCGAAAGAATTGTTGTGGCTACCTTGACCCTATCGTAGCCTATCCTTAGCACTGTCATCTTGTAGTTGCCCCTCGACAGCCTTGTCCTGGTTACCTTGACCCTGCCGCAGCCAAACCTTGGCACTGTCCACCTGTAGTTTCCCCTCAGCAGCCTTGTCATGGATGCCTTGACCCCATCGTAGCCTATCCTTGGCGTTTCCAGCCTGTAGATGCCCCTCGACAGCCTTGACCCTACCACAACATATCCTTGGTGCTGTCAGCCTATAGCTTCCCCTTGGTAGCCTTGCCATGGCTGCCTTGACCCTGCCGCAGCCTAACCTTGGCACTGTCAACTTGCCTCTGCCTCTTGTGACCTCTGTTGTAACCATGTGTTGTGTGGCATGCCTCAAGGAAGGATGTCGTGACCCTCCATAGTTTTCCTAATGTGTTAAGAACAACATGACCCAAAGTGGATGGTTACAAGGCAACATTGGTCTCTGAGGGTTCTTTGATTGATTGAGGTCATATTGTTTTTGGGGTCTGCTGTGATTTTTTTTTCCTGCTGGTCATCTCTCTCTCACTTGGTAAGGTCTACCCTCAGGTAAGTGCTTGACACTTCTCCCTTTACTGAGTACATCTATGGGGGTTTCAACACACAGGTAATTTTCTAACCCTATCTCTTTTACTACTATTATTTATTATGTTCACTGTTTAGTTTCATATTGAAGATCATTGAATTATTTTACAACAGTACCTATCTTCATAGTATGTTCAGATTATGAATTGATATTCAATTGCTATCAATGATTATCTTCTTGATGTGATCTGAAAATTTTTGTTATATTTCTATTATCTTCTTTTTACCCTTATTTTTAGATCTAATCTATAGTAAGCATATTGTGAGAAAAAATATTAAATTTATGTCTACTTCAGTTTTTACCCTAAATATATCAGTTAGATTGGGTATTTGGGAATTGAGAGTGATGTGAGGGAGGGGAGGGGCCATAAGAGCTTCCACCTTCACGTGGTTGGCCCTATTTAGTAGAGAATAAATTAGGAATTGGCTAATCTTTGACCAAACCTCTCTCGATCCACCAGAGCAACAACAAAGCCAATGTTGACTTCGTTGTCGCTCCATCAGATCAAGGGAGGTTTGCTGGAAGATTAGACGACTCCAATAAATTATTCTTGAAACCAAGAGGATCCCATTTAGGAGTTATTTTTAGTTCTATAACTATCAAGTTTGTAGTTTGTTCTCAGTGAGTAAGTCAATGTTTGAATCTAGGATGATGAGGGGCTACTCCAAAAAAAGGCTGATAAGGTGCTTGTAATCATTGTCAAGGTATGTTCTCACATTATCAATTTAGTGCATCTTAACGTATAGTAAATAATTGCAGTTGAATAATTTTTTTTAAATACATATTTTATTTAATATTCTAGATTGTTCAATGTAGTGATCTATTATCTTGAGTAGGAATATCCTGGAGGTTAAATATGTCCATTGAATAATCTTGGATTTTGTTGTCTTGTCCAGGTTTTTCATGATGGAAAAACTATTGAGCATGAAGCAACTCATGGCACTGTAACTCGGAGGTGAAACTAGCACAAATAAAGGGTTTGGTCTAGAAGTTTTAATTATATATATGATGCATCATTTCTTTGAAGGGTGTATTTTTCTCTTATAATCTCCAAAGTAATGTTTCATAAATCACATAGTTATATAATTTATTAATTAGCTATTGAAGGTTAGACAATATTTACTGATTAGTTGGTTTTCAATTGTATTTGTTGGCCATATGTTGAAATTGCAAAGCTTATTCTATTATATGGTCTAGTTATAGAATTTTCCTTGTTTCTCCTTTCTTCTTTTAAAACCCTATTTTTTTTTTTTTAATAGCAGCMCTGTCCAATGTGCTGAAAGGCTATCAAGTTGTAGCACGTTGATTTCTATTTTCTACACTGGTTGAGCTATAAGTGGCGTTTGGMTTTTGTAAACRATTTTGTGATTTAATTTTGTGTTGATAAAAATCAATGATTGTTACAATGGTTTATTCTCAAGATTGTTTTGATTCGCCTTGGGGTAAATATATACTTCAGAGTTGGTATCTATCGCAATTTTTGTGTTTGTAGCTAGAGTATGGTTATGGCCCTTATTTTTTTATTTATCTTTTAAATACTCTTATGTTTGTCATTGGCGGTCCCATCCAAAAGTTTTAATATTGACTCACAGAAAAGTGGATTTGGGATCAAAAGGCTATCAAGTTATAGTGAGTCTATTTCTATCTTATACAAAACATTGTTTTGATTCTCCTTAGGCTAAATATGTAATTCCAACAAAATCTGAACTGGCCTCCATTGCAATTTTTTTGTACAATTTCTAGGATGTGATATTGTTCCCCATACCCATAAGGATCGATATGTATTTGTTTAAATACTTATAAGTTGTTTAATTACCTATTGAAGGTTAGAAAATATTTAGCTATTGAAGTTGTTTAGTGACAATTAAAGTAATTTGGTCATTGTTGTATGCAGGTTTTGAAGCACTTTAAGCCTGAGAGTCCATGGTTGAGACCTATACAAGATAAGTGAATTATGCCAAAAAGCTCCTCTTCTAATTTCTCAGGCATAAGATCAAAGTGTCCATGGCTGAGACCTATACAATTCAAGGGAATTCTCCAACCAAAACCAACTGATTTTTCACTTGAGAAATTAGAAGAGGATCTTTCTGAAGAATGTTGCTTAGTATAACAGATTGTTCTTGGAAAAAGATAAATGGTAAGGCATTGACAAGAAGGGTAAGGAATTGACGAGAGTTTATAGAGTTTAGAGTGATAAAATCTAGTTTTATTTTTATTAGATTTGTAAGTCATTGACAAGAAGGGTTTTGTCTCTGAAAGCTACACTGTGAAAAAAAGAAGCAGTTCCAATAGATTTCTATGATTTGAGAGTTGAATTTTTATAGGATTTGCATTGGAAGGTTGAGAAAATGAGATTGGTCAACAAAAACTTCATTGATGATTACTTGTTTCTAGACATGAAGCCTATCTTGATTACATTCCATTTGAGTCTAGTGACATTGCCATGGTTTGGAAGCCTATGTTTGAACCTCTCTGTAAATATAATTTTGTGGTGTTGCATGACTTGTTGGTATTTGGAATTACATATGGATTGAATGGGAATACCTTATACATGTGCAGGATGTACACATTTTAACAAGGTTGTCTATAGAGGGGGAATATGTCTCCCATGCATTTCAAGTTATGAGGAAGCATGGTCGCAATAAGGATGAACCTAGCCTATATCACAAGTATGGTACATATAGGGGAGGTTGTGGTGCCATCATCTCATTGATTACTAACCCCGAGGGCCATTTTTCTTGCTAGTTGATTGCAATCCATATCATGTGTAAATACACCAAGGAATAATTCAACCTGGATGCCCAATTTGTCACTAAATTATGTGTGTAGGGAACTAAATTGAAATGGTTTAAGTTATTAATAGATGAAGTCTTGCAGGCATGTGCTAATCCCCACACATAATCCACCTAATTCATCCTTGGCTATCCATTGGTTTCTTTTATGATGTGGAAATGGAATCCCCTATAGGGAAGATAACTGCATCCTATGCCCAATCAAAAAATTCTTTCATTGCAATTTGATGCTTGGAAGAGTTGGAAGGACACTAAGAATTTTGCATTCAATGAAGCCACTTTCAAAAAATGGCATGACTAGATGATTAGAGTTACTAAACCCATTTTGTGAATCCCATAGGTGCTACAAGTGAATAAATTTTTGTTTGGTGTCAACATGGACAAGACATTTATGCGGCCATGAGGGACTAATGTTGATAAATTCCATGCCATTTCTTTTCCCTATTACTTGATAGAATCATCTTTTGATAAATTCCATGCCATTTTTTTGCCCCATTTCCAATTGCAACAACCAATCCATCTCTGCCTTCACTGAAGCTTGAGCCAACCGATGATTTTCTCCAGGATCTTGTAGAATTTGGTAACCAGAATGGGCTGGTCAGTGTTAAAGAAACCTTCAGTTCCTTTTATGAACTTGAGAAAAATAATGCCTCGCCTCTTTTCAACAAATTTTTTTTTTTAAATATTTAGGTCAGTCGGTCTTCCGACTACTACAGGTTGGACTTCCGACAGGAAATTCTCCCAAAAAAGCGTCGGAACTACAGTATAATCGTCGGTCGCATCGGCAGGATAGTGTGATGAACGATGTATCCTACTGATATTTAGCTATTGAAGTTGTTTAGTGACAATTGAAGCAATTTGGTCATTGTTGTATCCAGGTTTTGAAGCACTTTAAGCCTGAGAGTCCATGTTTGAGACCTATACAAGACAAGTGAATTCTGCCAAAAATCTCCTCTTCTAATTTATCAGGCGTAAAATCAGAGTGTCCATGGATGAGACCTATACAAGACAAGGGAATTCTCCAACCAAAACCAACTGATTTTTTTCCTGAGAAATTAGAAGAGGATCTTTCTCAAGAATGTTGCCTGGTATAACAGATTGTTCTTGGAAAAATTTGAATGGTAAGGCATTGAAATAAAGGGTAAGGCATTGACGAGAGTTTGTAGAGTTTAGAGTGATAAAATCTAGTTTTATTTTTATTAGATTTGTAAGGCATTGAAAATAAGGGTTTTGGCTCTGAAAGCTACACTGTGAAAAAAAGAAGCAATTTCAATAGATTTCTATGATTTGAGAGTTGAATTTTTATAGGATTGGCATTGGAAGGTTGAGAAAATGCGACTGGTCAACAAAAACTTCATTGATGATTACTTGTTCCTAGACATGAATCCTATCTTGATTACATTACATTTGAGTTTAGTGGCATTGCCATAGTTTGGAAGCCTATGTTTGAACCTCTCTGTAAATATAATTTTGTGGTGTTGCATGACTTGTTGGTCTTTGGCATTACATATGGATTGAATGGGAATGCCCTATACATGTGCAAGATGTACACATTTTAACAAGGTTGTCTATGGAGGGGGAATATGTCTCCCATGCATTTCAAGTTATGAGGAAGCATGGTCAGAATAAGGATGAAACTAGCCTATATCACAAGTATGGTACATATAGGGGATGTTGTGGTGCCATCATCTCATTGATTATTAACCCCAAGGTACATTTTTCTTGCTAATTGATTGCAATCCATCTCATGTGTAAATACACCAAGGAATAATTCAACCTGGATGCCCAACGTTTCACTAAATTATGTGTGCAAAGAACTAAATTGAAATGGTTTAAGTTATTAATAGATGAAATCTTTCAGGCATGTAATAATCCCCACACATAATCCACCTAATTCATCTTTGGCTATCCATTGGTTGCTTTTGGGATGTGGAAATGGAATCCCCTATAGGGAAGATAACTTCATCCCATGCCCAATCAACAAATTCTTCCATTGCAATTTGATGCTTGGAAGAGTTGGAAGGACACTAATAATTTTGCATTCAATGAGGCCACTTTCAAAAACTGGTATGACTAGATGATTAGAGTTACTAAACCCATTTTTTGAATCCCATAGGTCCTACAAGTGAATAAATTTTGGTTTGGTATGAACATGGACAATAAATTTGTGAGGCCATGAAGGACGAATGTTGATAAATTCCATGCCATTTATTTGCCCTATTACTTGATAGAATCATCTTTTGATAAATTCCATGTCGTTTCTTTGCCCCATTTCCAATTGCAACAACCAATCCATATCTGTCTTTGCTGAAGCTTGAGCCAACCGATGATTTTCTACGGGATCTTGTAGAATTTGGCAACCGGAATGGGCTGGTCAGTGTTGAAGAAACGTTTAGTGCCTTTTATGAACTTGAGAAAAATAATGCCTCGCCTTTTTTCCACAATTTTTTTTTTTTAAATATTCAGGTCCATCAGTCTTCCAACTACTACAGGTCAGACTTCTGACGAGAAATGCTCCCAACAAAGCGTCGGAACTACAACATTCTTGTCCATCGCGTCGGCAGGATAGCGTTGGATTATTCGTCAGTAGACCGATGAACGTCGTCAGTAGTTTTTCAGTTGTCATTTGAAATTAAATTTTTAAAGGCCAGCGGTTGTCAGACGTTAGGGGAGTCAGAATACTGACGATAGTCCAACGTCGAAAAAACCACGGGATATTTTTCGATGCCTTTTGTGCCCTCATAAGCGACGGTTGAGAGATGTCAAACATTGGGGGTATGACAATAGGGCATCAGAAATTCTGTCCACTTATAATAGTGTTTTATTTGGAATATATGAAAAAAATAATAGTTCGTTACATATCACTGGAAATGTAAATTCGTTTGTCATATATATTGGGATTGGGGATCCCGTAGACCATAACAGAAATATGTACAACAAATAGGAGTGTGGAAGGAAGTTGGACATGCTAGTACGTAAAAAGTAGAAATGTGAAGATCGGTTTTTGTCTATAGATTTCTACTCAAAAAAGTAATAATTGGATTGATAAAGAAAGGACTATCGCTATACACTTATATGGATGGTACATATAAGTAATTTTTGTGTTTGGTTGATCATTCCTTTCTCTGTTGGTTTTTGTGGGCAACCTGCTTCAATAACTGGATTAATAAACAGGATTTATGCATTTGCCTATTGGATTTCGTGGCTGATCCACTTCAAGTTCTCTTCAATATAGCCTCTCAAGGGGGCGAAGTTAATGTCATTGTGGATTCAAATGTTGAAAAATTCATTTTCTAATTTTCTTAGATAAATTAAAAGTTTACACAAACCTTCATGAATGTCTCCATTCTGTAAGAATATCCGACTATCCAGTTGTGCACCTCTTCTTCATCATATTCAACAATTCTGTAAAACGTTTCTAAAGACAAAGCCTTCAAATTATCAACTTGTTTATCAAAATCTTGCTTGGTTAACGTCAACGAGTTGAGGATTAAGATGGGGTCCTGGAACTCGTTTGTCTTTCCTGCTAATTCTATTTTGGTGAGCTTTGTGAATAATGTTTCTTTATTTGATATTGCTTTCTCACATGATTGCACAATGAGGTACAGGTTCTTCACTTTCTGTTTCCAACATGCTTCTAATTGACTGAGCGTTTTTTTGGATGGGAGATCATTTTATGTTCTTCTCATCTCTGGCATGTTGTTGACATGAAAGGAAAAAGGGATGACCGAGTGCACATAGAAAGTTTCTTCATTCCTTAAATCCATCTGCAGAAGTAGGAGCAAGTTATGTGCCCTGCTCCCCACAGAATCCATATTCTGTGATGTTTCCCATGCCTTGGCAATCAGTTATATTATTTTGTTGATATTTTTCTTGACATATCATCTATAGGATGCGAGTAAGTTGGAGGACCCTTTTAGATTTGTTTCAGGGGTTCATGTAGTCGCAAGCATGGCTATTTCTGAGGAACTGCCAAGAAATGACATAGGAAACAAAGCTACCTCTAATTCGTTAATCCGGTTCTTTAGTCTGGCATTTTCGGCTTCAATGACTCCAACGGAATCATGAAGAGAATCTCTGGTTTCCCTGTGAAGTTTATATATTTTGGATGCGTGCATATTGGCAAGGTCAAGTTTTGAAAGATGTTTTCTTTTCTTATTTTTTACATCTCTTTTTTCAATGATTAATTTTTTTGATTCGGTTTCAGAAACAACGCTCTGGACTACGAAGGATTCATCTTCATAAAAAATGTTGGTACCAATGATGTCCATTGAGCAGGCATGCTGAATTGCATGTGCAGGTTGATTAAGGTTGCAGAATATGCTTTCCAGATCAACGTCAAGATCCATGATTTGACGATAAATGTCAGGTTGCTCTGCCACCCTTACAATTCTTTTTCCGTTCTTCTGCACAGGAAGCTCTTGAGGAAGTAGCTACTACCAGTAGTTTATCAAAAGGTTGGCTGACTCTAGACACTTTTTGAAATGGAGGGGATAATATAACTCCCTGCAAACATTGCTTCAATGCATTTGAATGGAAGATATCCTCATTAATGACAATATCTATGCGTGTTGTATGGTGACCTGTTAGAAGTAAAATGTAGTTATTGCAAACTTAGAAGTGCGAAGGTGAGGGTTACGGCCAACAACATTTAAGGATAGGTGGTTTCGTGAACGAACCAAGATAGCATCATGCGAAAGACATTGCATGGTATTTGAAATTAAAACTAGGAAGCGATTGGAGGTTTTGTGAACAAGGCAAGTTGGCGGTGTGTGAATGACATTCCATGGAATTTGAAATTAAAACTGGGAAGGGAGAAGAAAATGCTTCACAAAAATTGCATTAATGGAAAAACTTCTCGAGCCTTGCACGCATCAATGATAACTTAGATGGTAGTTGCACGATGACCTGTTAGCACTAAAGTTTTAGAAAGAAGACATATATACACACATATATATAAACAATATTTTTTATCATGCACAAATGCGAAGGTAATGACCACGGGGAAGAGAAAGCAAGGAAGGAATGAGAAATTCTAAAAGTGCATGGTTCAGCATCATGGTTCTCGGGTGGGTGGGTTCAAAAGAAGGCCTCTATTGTTCGGTGTTCTACAAGTAGCACACAAACTTTTGCGATATACAAACTGAGAAGTGGGATTGCGGGCTAGCTGACATTTGATAGATCATCTACATTTTTTGGATCGCGTGTTTTCGGGCTAGTGGGGTCAAAAACGACGCTCTATTGTTCAGTGCCTTGCAAATCTCTCATGATAATAAATTGAGAAGATGATTTGCAAGGTGACTGGCTCAACATTCTACTCCAAGGCTAGTCGGCTCCCACAAATGAGCAATACATATTTGCGAGTTGTACATTGGGTCGATTTACACCATATAGAAATTGGGTTCTCAGGCTGGCAGGTTCAAAATTGCCTAAGAAAAGAAAAGGGCTTCGTCCGACTCCCACTGCACATTTCATAATTTATGTGCAACACCAAGTCTGTGATTACCAGATCAGTGTGTGTAGAAACAAGGCAAAAGTAAATATGTTCCTTTATAAAGTATGGACATGAGATTTTGTATATCGTGTACCGATATTGTATTCCATACTTGCGGGTTCTCGGATGGGAGGGTCAAAAAATAGGCCTCTATTGTTTCATGTTTTACAAATAGCACATACAATTCCGCGATATACAAATTCACAAGCAAACTTGCCAGGTGGCTGAGAATTTATAGAGCATGTACAGTTTGTGCATCGCACGTTGTTGGGTTGGCGGGGTTAGAAATGGGTGTCTATTGTTCAGTGACCTACAAATTGCTTATGATGCACAAATCCCTTATTCCATACTTATCCTCTTATTTGGATCGCGCACTTGTAGGCTGCACACTGTGCCTCTAATGTTCTGTGTCCTGCAAATAACAATTATAGTATGGCGATATACATATTGACAAATGGACTTCTGGGCTGGCTATCTCAACATTACAGTTCTGCTGGATGGAGGACATGCAGCATAGTGGCTTCTCGGCACAAGAAAAAGAAAAAAAAAACATACCTGCAAACAAGTTTAGCAAATTCAGAGAAAGTAAAGGAAAAATTGTTTACTATGGAACAGAGGTAGAAAAAGAATGCACCTTTGCATTGATTCGTGTACATCTTTGGGTAGGAGTTCTTTGCGCCTTCTAGTTTCCCTTTCTGTTTCTATCAACAAAAGTACGAAACAAAAGGGATATGAACATCAACTCAGACGTAAAGAAAAAGACAACTACTATGTACATATATACAAAAAAAATAAAATTGAATAAGATGAATAGAGTCACAAATAGTTTTTTTGAGTATGTACCTTATTTTTTCTTTTTTTGCACAATGTATATTTTATAATTAAAGTAGAAGATCATTTGTATGTTCACCAGAACATTATGTGTAGAAATCATGGATACAGATATGATTTGAAACATAGAAATATGAGTTTGCAATAAGTTTGATGTATATGTCATAATTCAAGTGCAATACCAATTGTATCATGATCAGACCAATATGTGTCTAAGACAAACATACTGTATTGAGAAAAGGGCACATTGGACCAGACATGGTCAATAAGTGCATTTTGAAAATGGGTTTTGTTGTTCAAAAGAAACCACAGACTGTATTTGCACATGTAGTTTTGCAATTCTTTTGTTCTCCCAGTATTTTGTAGCATGTCAATATTGAAGTCTCCTACAAGTAAAATGGATCGGTTCACATGAAAATGGTCCAATGCATTGGAAATAACATTTAGTATGTTGGTGAATGTTGCATGGGGAGAAGCGTACATATTTAGTATTGCAACTTTTGTTCCATGGGAAATATTTTTGGCAAGAACCATTTCAACATTCTTTTCTTCGATATGTATGTGGTCAAAAATTGGTACATGTTTTTTCACCAATATCATCACCCCATATGTAATGTAACTTGATATGCAATTGTGATTTCATAATTGTTTGTTCTGCATGCATAATGCCATGTGTTTTTCCTACAAGAACATAATATCAGATTGCATTAAATCATAGTCATTCAGTATATCTTCCATGTGCACATTTAAGTTGTGTGTGTTAAGTGACAATATTGATACAGATGAATTTTTTTGTATGGATTGGTAATCATAATGCAGTTGCCATTTTGTGGTGGTCCTCATTCATTCCATCTTAGTATCAACTTTTTGTTTCACTCTGAAGTTATCTTTTGTTAGAGGACTTAGTAAATACAAGGAATCTATGCTTCTAACATGGGACAATGCTATGTATACAAATCCATGTATCCGAATTCCAGCAGGCTGAAATGCAACGTTATCAAGTGTTAGGCCTTGTGATCTATGGACTGTACATGCACATGCAAGTTTAATCATAAATTGTTTGCGAATCTTCATTCAACCTGTCTTTGATGATGTCGATACTGGCTTTGATATTTGCAAAATAGGAGTCCAATCGCTTGCAGTGTTTGAATTATATAGATAAGACAACTTGCTTGCTTGTTGATTTCCTATATGAGGTTCATGGAACTTAATCCAAAGGACATCTATTTTTTCTGTCTTCATATAGCCTTTCAGTATTCCATCTGCACCATTCACCAAACCATCTTGCGAATCATAGTTATAGGCATATATTTCAACTAGCATTTATAATTTTAGTGCAACGTGCAAAGGTAAAGTGACTGAATGTTCATGACATGGGACATTTCCATGGTTGTCTTCTTCCAATTCAATTGAATTGATGATGATATTACCACCAGGCATGAGAGACAACATGTGGCTATTATGCTTTGCAACATCCTTGTTGTAGGAAAATCTCCCTGCGGACAGGTAGATTGCCTCAAAGATCTAGACGCTTAACTATAAGACATAAAGTGCTTAACGTGGACACTGACTTCCTTTCAAATATATACAAACTAATGCATGAGGAGGAACGAGAACAAAAGTATCTTTTTATCGACGTTTTTCCATGCACGCTCCAAGTTGAGCTCCAATCTTTCACTCCTCGATGAGCCATGTAGACAAAGCAACAGTACGACCACTTCCTACTCTATTGATATTATCTTGAAAATAGATCTATCTATCAACGATAAGTTCATGTAAGATAAGACACAAACTAGAAAGAAACAGGCCAAG
>ML815269.1:0-21105 GCA_009831015.1 Picea engelmannii | reverse complement strand
ACACTGTCGTGAAGGAAGAGGAACAAACATTGAGATATGTCCCAACAGAGGAACGCCTAGCTGAGCTACTCACTTAGTGGGAATTGGAGTTAAAGGAACTTGAGGATTTGTTAGACCATCCAAAACCAAAAATTGGTTGCCAGAAGATAGCCATATAAGAGGAGACATACCAACATGAGGAGCGGTTGGAGGAAGATGGAAAGGAACTAGCCAAAGGACTGCCATGAGTTGATCTGTTAGAAGTAGTTGTTCAAAATAAGCCCAGTGATGAGGATATTGCATAAGTAGAGGATGTATCAAAGTGGCAAGTTAGGGCCACAAGACATAGAGAATATGACATGGGAGATCGGGGTGGTTTACCCATTGACAAGGATAGAGTGCAACGAGCTAGTATGCAATAGAAGGACCAACCGATGGAGCATTTGGATTAGGTGTTCGAAGAGATGAGGAAGTTGATGTTGATGTTGGCAGAGGAGTTGGTCATCACAAGAAAGATGGATGATAGGAAACCTGCATGAGAAGTGAGGATGATGTAGGAGCATGAGCAATGAAGTAGAGGAGCCAAGAGACAACTCCAAAGGTAAGTTTGGGATCCATAAGGATTCCAACCACGTTGGAAATCTCATGAGCAGGAGCTCATGATTTTTTTAGTCATGGAGTATGATGCAGGATCATCGCTCCACCTTAGCAATTGCCAGTTGATTAGCACGGATGGTGCAGATTTAAGAAAGGGAGAGGAATTGCCCTCTCATTTTGCCTCAAGAATCAAAGAGTGGTATAGGAATTCAATGATGACAATATGGATATAAGGTTAGTATTAAATGGTTGATGACAGAATGGATATACATATGATTTGGAGAATATTTCCTTCATTGTAATTTTCCCTTTCGATAGGCATTTTGAATGGTGATGTGACACCACTAGTTTATCTTGCGAGGGAAGCTCATTGAGCCCCTCTTGTATAAATATTTTTATTATTTCCAAATAGAGATATAGGAGGCAAGGAGGGAGAGAAGTGAAGAGAATCAAGACTCAGTTGTAGCCGGACTTTGTTATTGTAATTTGACATTCCACCATTAATAGAAAATGACAGTATTTCCTATTTAAATTTTTGTGTAATGGATCCTGTGTTTTGATGTCATTTTCATGCCCTTGAGTTGTCGAATGTTAGAAATCATCTGCAAGGATAGCGATACAATTTTCTATCTACGAGTGTGTTGAGTTAAGTCTGGTTCTATAGGATCAGTGCAAGGAGTGCACGAAAGAGAAAGGAAACTCTGTGAGCGGATGCAATGAGTGTGTGTTTGAACTCAGTGGAGTCAGAAGAGAAGTTGTGAGGAGGGAATACCAGGTTAATTCACAGATTTAGGATGAAATTTAAAGGTGGTTAAATACCTTGGAAATAAAGACTTTTTGGGAGGAAGTATAGTTCATAGAACACTCTTCCAGAAGGGAATGAAGCTAGCATGAACACGTGGAAGGAAAAAACAATTAGAAGCGTTGGAATCCTTAAGAGAATCCTAGAATTGTTGAACATTCTGAGGAAGGAAGGCTTTGCAAGAGTGAATCAATAAAGGAAAGAAGATGCCTTAAACCTTTCTAGAGGCAAGGGGGAATGTCGTCCAACAACTTAGATGAGCGTAAGGGGTGCATCGAAGATACTGTAAGTCCATATTACAAACTCAAGAGAGAGAGGGAGAAGCTGCTAGGAGGGCATGCACAAGTTCACCAAGGGATGGTGAATCCTGAAGGTTTCAAGATGAGAAAAGTCACAGTAGAATCTATGTGGAGTTCTGGAAGGAGTGAATAATTAAGTTGAGAACAACCTAAGTATCAAAAGAAATAATTTTCACTAAGTGTAAAAAGTAACCGACAACTGGTTGAAGTCCCAAATTCAGTGAAATCGCCTATCAGGGAGGAGACAAGTGTGAGGAGATCCT
The DNA here is from genome assembly GCA_009831015.1 of Picea engelmannii. NCBI lineage: Eukaryota > Viridiplantae > Streptophyta > Pinopsida > Pinales > Pinaceae > Picea > Picea engelmannii. The sequence goes on along the minus strand of ML815269.1, from coordinate 19,165 downwards.
GAAGTTCAGGACAAAGAACTTCAGAAGGTTTTCCAGGGAAAGATTGAGATTTTCGCAAAGTCCAAAGATGAGAAGTAATTCTAGACCATTGGATAGAGAGGGTATGTGGTAGAGCTCCACACAGTTCGGGAAAAGTCTAGGAGATAGTACCCGAAAATGCTAGAAGCTGAAGTAATCCTAGTCATCCATCGAGATAGGACACGTGGTGAGAAATTAGGGATTTTTTTGATTTGCAATCGGGAGAAACACATTTGGGAGAAGAGAGGACTCACAAAGTCTGAACTCACAAATTTATCACAGCCATTGATCATCAAAGGAACAAGGACCATCGATTGGTCCTGAAATATTCACTGATTTGGAAATCAAGAAGGAGGAGTAGGTAGCTCCTAAAAGTTCTGAAGCATGGGATCGCAAAGGCAACTGGCCCATGGTCACATCATGGAAATAGCCTAACATAGAGAGATAACACTGTCTACATCGAGATTTGTAAAGGTGCTAAGGAAAAGGTCTACGGGTGCCACAAAACTTATGCCAAAAAAAGAAAGGACCTGTGATAGGAGTTTTGAGTTCCATTATAGGAATCCAAGGAGTTGCTTCAACTCAATGTTTCGAACGATCCTAGAAAAGGAGGTCGAGCAAACCCAAAGGAGGGTTGGGATGTGCACCAAGTGGTAGTATAGCTTTATTTTTTTTGTAGATCGTAGCCAAGGGAGATACCAAAACTAATGCAGAATTGATTTATGTAGGCAAGAAGGACATAGTGTGATGCTCTATTGAAGCTGTTGCAAGGCACGCGACATATGTTAAAGAATCAGGTCAGCTGTAGGTGAAACAAGATGGCCATTGGAATTTATGAGCGCAGTCAAGGGAAAATATGCCTGCAGAAGAGAAAAGCGGAGATAGACAAGTAATTCAGTGAAATCAGAGCAGAGATGGAAAGGCTTTCATTCAAGATGCAACAGGAGGAAAAGGTACGCTGGAGGTATGAGTGGCCTTTGAGGAGGACAACCAAGTGGCCTGTTCATAATTTGTTGGCCCAACAACAGCTACAGAAGTTAAAAGGGTGGTTGAGGCAGGATGAAGCCATCGGTCATAAGGAAAAGAGATCTGGCAAGGGTCACGTATATTGCCCGATGGGAAATGTGAAGGGATCAATGGGTCTCATAGACTGCTAGGTGGGTAGAGGATACATACCAGATTGATAGGTGGGAAAGGGAGAAGAGACGAGATTAGTTGAGAGTTTTCATTAGCTGGGGAAGTTGATAGATGAGGAGGCCGAAGAAAGACCTCGCTTAGAGGAAGATTCACGCAGAAGTATGAGTCGTGTGAATGATGACGATGAGGATTTAAAAACTTTCACCATCGAGGAGGAGGATCAAAGGACTACTTTAATAATTGAAAGGATCAAGGTATTCCTACCAAGCGTCCGAGGAGAGGCTAGCATGGATGTTGCAAGGGAAAGAGAAGGGAAACATGATGATACAATAGTGAAGGAAGAGGAACAAACACTGAGATCTGTCCCAACAGAGAAACGCCTAGTTGAGCTACTAACTCAGTGAGAATTAGAATTAAAGGAACTGGAGGATTTTCTATACCATCCAGAACCAGAAGGTGGCTACCAGAAGATAGCCATGCCAAAGGAGATATACCATCATGAGGAGAGGGTGGAGGAAGTTGGAAAGGAACCAGCCGAAGGAATGACAAGAGTCAATTTGTCAAAAGTAGTTGTTGAGTAGAAGCCCAGTGATGAGGAGACTGCATAAGTAGATGATGCAACAAAGTGGAAAGTTAGGGCCAAAAGAGATAGAGAAGATGACATGGGATATATGGGTGATTTACCTATTGACAAGGAGACAGTGCAGTGAGCTAGTCTGCAACAGAAGGACTAACTCATGGAGCAACTAGATGACTTGGTCGAAGAGCTGAGGAATTTTATGTTGAAGTTGATAGAGGAAGCGGTCAACACGAGAAAGTTGGATGAGAGGAAACCTGCATGAGAAGCAAGGACGATGCTGGAGCAGAAGAAATGAAGCAGGGAAGCTGAGAGATGGATCTAAAGGAAAGTTTTGGATCGAAGAGGATTTCAACCACATTGCAAAGATCATGAGCATGAGTTCATGGTTTTCATAGCCATGGAGTAGGATGCAAGAACATTACTCGACCACAGCACGAGCCAGTTGATTAGCACACATGGTGAGTATTTAAGGAAGGGAGAGGAACCACCCTCTCATTTTCCCTCAAGAATCAAAGCATGGTCCAAGCATTCAATAATGACAAGTTGGAGATAAGGTCACCATTAAATGGTTGACGATAGAAGGGATAAGCATCCGATTTGGAGCACATTTTCATCATTGTAATTTTCCCATTCGATAGGCATTTTGAATGGTGATGTGACACCACTACTTTATCTTGCAAGGGAAGCTCATTAAGCCCCTCTTGTATAAATCTTTGTATTATTTCCAAATAGAGATATAGGGAGTAAGGAGGGAGAGAATTGCAGAGAGACGAGACTCATTGGTAGTTAGACTCTGTTATTGTAATTTGACATGCCACCATTAATAGAAAATAACAGTTTTCCTGTCTAAATTTTGGTGTAATGGATCTTCTATTTTGAATGTTAGAAATCATCTGCAGGGATAGAGATACATGTTTCTATTCGTGAGTGTGATGAGTTAAGTCTGGTTCTCTAGGCTAAGTGAAAGGAGTGTGTGACAGAAAAAGGAGACTCTGTGAGCTGACAAAAGGAGTGTGTGTATGAACTCAGTGGAGTTAGAAGAGAAGTTGCAAGGAGGGAATACCAAGTTAATTCAACGATTCTGGGACAAATTTAAAGGTGGTTATATACCTTAGAAAGAACGATTCTATGGGAGGAATCACACTTCAGAGTTACTGAACACTCTGAAAAACTCTTCTAGGAGGGCATCGAGGTACCATTAACCCAGGGAAGGACAAAACGATTAGAAGTGAGTACATCATGATTGAAAGTGTTGGAATCCTTAAGAGAATCCCATAATTGTTGAACATTTCGAGGAAGGAAGGCTTTGCAAGAGTGCATCAAAAAAGGAAAGGATATTCCTTAAACCTTTCCAGGGGTAAGGGGGAAGTTTGTGGAACATATTAGCGAAGCTCAATGAGTGCACTGAAGATATAGTAAGTCCATATTACAAGCTCAAGAGAGAGAGCGAGATGCTACCAGGAGGGCATTCACAAGGTCACCAAGGGACGATGAATCCTAAAGGTTTCAAGCCGAGAAAATTCATAGTAGAATTTGAGCAGAGTTCTGCAAGGAGTGCCGATGGAATTCAAGAGCAACATAGCTCTCGAAAGTAATAATTTTCACTAAGTCTGCAAAGGAACTAGAAACTCTTTGAAGTCCTGAAATTAGTGAAATAACCCGTCGAGGAGGAGACAGGTGTCAGGAGATCGTGAAGTTAGGGAGAGAGAACTTCAGAAGGTATCCCAGGGGCATATTGAGATTTTTGCGAAGTTGAGAGACGCGAAGTAATTATAGACCATTGGATCCAAGGGGTATGTGGTGGAGATCCACACAGTTCAGAAAAATTCTATGAGAGAATAACCGAAAAAGATAGAATTTAAGGTAATCCTAGTCATCCATCGAGATAGGACACGTGGCGATAAATCAACACTTCACTGATTCGCACTCGGGAGAAATAGAGTTGGGAGAAGAGAGGACTCACGATGTTCGAACTAGTGAATTGATCACATTCGTTGATCATGAGAGGAACAAGAACCTTCGATTGGTCCCGAAGTATTCGTCGATTCGAAAATCGAGAAGGAGGAGTAAGTAGCTCGTGAAATTTTTGAATCACAACATCTTGAAGGGAGTTGGGCCACGGTCATAGCCCGTGGCCACATCAAGGAAAGAGCCTAGCATAGAGATCTAGCATTATCGACATTGATATTTGTAAAGGTTCTAAGGAAAAGGTCCGCAGGTGATACAAATCCTATGCCATTAAAAGAAAGGACCCGTGATAGAAGTTTCAGGTTCCATTGGAGGAATCCAAGGAGTCACTTCGACTCAGTGTTTCGAACAATCCTAGACTAGTAGGTCTAGCAGCCCAGAAGGAGGGGTGGGGTGTGTGCCATTTATTCTTAAAGAAAATAAAACAAGTGATCTCACCAATTTTAAAGGATAAATGTCACATATGGCTCATCACCTTTTGAGGTAAAGCTAGAAACTAATTCATTTGTAACTATATTAAATATTTTTAATGATTTCAATAAAATGTTATAAACTTCAGGGGAGAGAAAATTTAGATTTTTTCATATATAATTTATTTTGTCTCCCACTATCTTTGATAAGAAATTTAAAATTCAAGTTCAATCCACTATCTATGAACCATGATTTTCAATTTCAATAATCTATACATGAGCCATGAATTTTAGGGGAGAAATTAACTAATATTAGACTATTTAGAAAATAAATTTTATTACATATTCTTAATCATGGGAATGGTGATTAACTTTTTAATTCAATGCATTAGCACAATATACAAATAATCTATTTCACTAGTGTCATTCCCTTGTTTGGAAGACTAGATTTCATATTTCTTACCTGAAGCCTCGACTGCCTCTCTCTCCCTATGTGGAAAATTAAATTTTAAAACATGTCACTCTCTATGTTGAAAAGAAAAATGTTATTAGTCTTATTTGTTGCAAATCTATACCTACGTCTCGTCCAAAAGAGAACAAGAGGAACAACCTTTAAATTTTTTCACTTACATGGAAAGATTAATTAGCGCATACAATTGCAAATATCATTGTTGTTTGTATCATATACCTCTATATTTATGGACTATTTTAGCATTTTCTAAGGTTTTTAAAAGACAAATATAGGAATATATACATCTTTCATGTTTGGAGAAGACATATATAATTTAACATAAGAACAATTAATGTAAAATTAGTTCCTACTAAAACTAATGACATGGTTTTGTATTTACTAGTACTTAGTGATGATAATAAAATTTCCTTTCTATTTTATTTCATTTTCATAACTAATTATGATTCAATATGTGGGTAAAAATATCCTTAGATCATATCTAGAATTAAAAAATATAAACATGTAACATCTTTTTTTTATCTATGAAAAATTTGCTCAACCATTTAATTTTTTTATATTATCTTTTCTGTCACTAATATGATGGTCATAAAAACATATGTTTCTTAATTTCTTTTAGGCATTCTCTTTCCCCACATTGTATGTAATATCCCCAAAAATATTAGAATATTAAAGTCTAAGTGTACTTGGGAATAAATTTCCATTTTTGGAAAATTTGAATTTGGAAATTATTTGCCATTTATGGAAAATCCGAATTTGGAGTTTTATTATTGTAATTAATTATTTATCACTCTTGGGAAAAGATTTGACTTTCCCATCTAACTTTTTTTATTTAGACACATGTGAAATACCAAACTTTTCATAAATTAAATGCTGGATGACAAATGGAACAACCATGTTAACCATGACTTCATGAGTGGGGAACATATTTGAGTTACCTCACGGCTGATTTTTACAAGTGGAAAATGTGGGATTTGACCACTAGCAAGCTCTAAAAATCATGGATTTGTAAAGCTGTGAATTTCCTAAGGAGAGAAGGAAATACCTAGGCACAATATTCATATAAAAACAACATATGAAGGAGGCATGACACTACTTAGGAGGCATGAAACTACTTAGTATGTTGGAGAAATGAAACTACTTGTTGTTATGAACACTGCTAATGTGAGTCAAGGGAATTTTTGACCTATGGAAGGTGACTGTAGCTAAGGAGGATCTCTTCAGTCTATCCTTATGGACTCATGGTCAGGCTAGGGGGTGAAAATGGAAAGTAAACTTGGTTTTTTTGTTCTACGGTTGGGTGGAACATGGTTGTTACATTTGTGTCCTAGCATAAGGTTTTCAGATATGTACCTTTACTTGCATTCCTTGTGAATATTCTACTTGATTATTATTTTTTACGAATATGATGTTTTATGTGATGATGGTATATACATATATATGTGCTCACTTGGAAGAAATAGCAGAACTATTGTATGTTATATTAAACATTAAATAGGGTTATACATTTCTATAAATGACTCTATGTACACATATAGGTGTTCATACATAAAGAAATGATAGAACTGTTGTATGTTCCTTTTAATCATTAAATATGGTTATAAATCTATGAACAAGTGTATATATATATGTGTGTGTGTGTGTGTGTGTCTGTGTGTTCATGCAAAAGAAAATCATGCAAATGGTTGTATGTTCCTATTAGTTATTAATATGTTTATATATATAAGCGATTGTATAGACATATATGTGTTCATGCATAAAGGAATGGCTATATTCCTATTGACCATTGAATTAGATATATATATTGAATTACTATTTCAAATCTATACAAGTGCCATAAATAATGGATAGAACGAATAACATTCCACACACACACACACACACACACACACACACACATACATATTATTTATATTTATAACCACATAAAATAGTGATTCAATACTCTACAAATGTATGGAAAAGTAGTTGTTACATTCAGTGAACCTTGTTAAAAAATATTTACAAACAGCCTGTGTATTCAAGTGATCATGGTTCAAATATTACAGTGACCATATGCCAAAGACTCCATTACCACTTGTAGACATAATCTAAGAAGAGTGCATAAGTATGCACGCCTAGATCATAACTCGAATACCTTTCGAGCAAGAGGTTTTCCTTGATCTTCTTCCCTCGCTTGTTTTAATCTACAAAAAGAGAAGAGATGATAGGTTAGTAAAACTATGCTAAGTATTTATTGGAAATCAAATAGTATAACGAATAAGTCAAAAAAATACTTATCTTAATTTCGACAAAGAACCAGATCACCACTTGTGCTTGTGCGACAATTTGTCCACGATCCAAAGGGTGAGGAGTGGACCCAAAATCAATTGATGGGTACCATCGTAAAACAAAATAGGGCCCCATCATTAATTTGATGTAACTGTAAATAATGTTTTTGTATACATAGAGCATAAGTTATGATTTATACAGTGATAAAGTAAATATATATAGCACAATTACGAATCCCCACAGAGTGTAAATAATGTTTTTGTATACGCAGAGCATAAGTTATGATTTATACAGTGTTAAAATAAACACACAAAATACTACTACGAATCCCCACAGAGGGTAAATAATTATTTTGCATACACATATCATAAGTTACGATTTATACAGTGTTAAAATAAACACACAAAACACAATTATGAATCCCCATAGACGGTAAACAATGTTTTTGTATACACAGAGCGTAAGTTTGTATACACAATTATGAATCCCCATAGACGGTAAACAATGTTTGTGAAATATAATTACATAGAGGGTAAATCTAGAATTCCTACCATGGATCTGCTATCTATAATTACATAGGGCATGGTTACGAATTGCAATTTACAAAATCTTGATAATATATGTTATATAGTGCGTAATCTCAAACTCCCCATAAAGGGTAAATAACATGTTTGCATGCACAAAGAATGAATTATGGTTACAGAAGGATGATATAAAATTTACACACTAGGGAATCAAGAACCCCCACAATGGGTAAGTGATTCATTTTGCATACACAAAACATGAATATGTTCGATCGGGTGTTAATATATGTTACATGGAGCATAATCACGAATCCCCACGAAGGGTGAGTAAATTTTTTGTATACACAGAGCATAAGGAACGATTTATATAGTGTTGATGTATTCTACATAGAGCGTAATTATGGATCCCCATAGGGGTAAATGCCGCTACTGCACACACAAAGAAAAAATTTCAATCTCCATAGAGTGTTAACGAATTTTACATAGAGCTTATTTAGAACTCTCATAGAGGGATTCACACTACGATTTTTAATTTTACACAGGACAAAACCTGCAAAACTGCCACAGAGGATTTATTCTACCCCGAATATAAATGGAGGGATTTTTGAGATAAGATCTTTGAATATGTATATATGCGTAAATGGTAACTATAAAAATCCCTACGAAATTAAAAAATAGATAAGTCGGTAAGGAAACAGGCCAGGGTCCAACCCTTAAACATTTTAGGCTACTAAGGAGTCATAATAAGTATGGGAAGAAGAAGATGAACACCCAAGGAAAAGGAAATAGCCTACAAACCTGAACCTTAAGCACAGAGTAACAAAGAGAGAGCTGGGAAGTTTGTCCATAGATTATTATAGCATTCATTCATGGAAAACATGAGAAACATTATTATCTTACTTACCTTGCGCATAAGAAGAACCAGAGATGTGTTTCCTCCTCCAATTTTGTTTACGAGTTTCGAGCTCCGATGTCACCGACAAAGCAGAGCAGGGGCAAGGATAGCATAGAGAGAAAATGGAATTTTCACATTTCAGTGCAGATACAAATCGTTACAATGAACAAAGGGAAAACAATGGATGATTTCTACCTCGGGGCCTCGTTAGAGGAGTAACGTGGTAGGTACGCGCCAATATCTCTTCCATGTGAAACCATGGAGATGGCAAGTCTACATTGGACACAGTGGCCGAAGTGTCAAGTCGGGGAGGTACAGTTCAGTTCGCTCCATTAATGGGATAGCGAGCGGTTAAATGCCTATGGGATTTGGACTGACATCCTCCATTAAAACAAATTCAAACCAATTTATTGTTGAGTCGTTGTTTCTATTGAGTTAGGGTACTTTACCTGTGTAATGGTATATGATCACTACTCTAAGCTAAGGGCACACTTCTTTATGGTTCTCAACACTTTAATACTTATGAGTAATGACATGTATATCATTCGGGAATATTTCTAGCATTATGTTAATCTTGTAGCAATCTGTGTATAAAACGATAACTATATCATTAGGCTAAAAACTTACGTCGCGATAGTATCCTCTATAATAAACATTATGCAATACTATGGATAGGTTTAGTATTATATACTAAACGATATATTTATGTTATGGATAGTTCTCAGTATATAGTATCCATGAGATAGACAATATGGTAATGATATATGTATAAATATGTTGATATGGATAGAGCTAAGGTTATGGTATTCATACACTAGTTTATGTGATAAACTATTTATATATATATATATACCTATTTGACATGGATAGTGTAAGTTCTATGGAATCCATATGATAGTTTAGATAGTATACATTATGAATGTATGTCATTATGGATAAGTGCTAATTGTTATGGATAGACTATATGATAGTCTTTAGCCTTTAGTTTATTAGACAATGTAATTTTTGTATAGCATGACTTAACAAAGACATGGTAGATATTCTAAGGGCTATGATAGCCTTGCAATTGTACTAATTACAAATAATTATAAGATTCCAATAAGATTCCAAATCTAGTACTGACGATAAATCTACTCTACTTGCAATAAAGGAAATAAGGATGTGTTTTGATCAAATGTTGAAGAGTCGAGGAGTTTTAATGTCCCCTAACAAAAAAAATTATTATTTGAGAAATTTGGGGTACATTACATAATATACTATAATATATATTTGTGAGAGAGAATTATCCAATCTACATCGCATATCCTAGTTCTTCTTGGATGATATTTACATAGTTTTTAAGAATTCCCTCAGAGAGATACTATTTTCTCAACATCAAGAATCCATCTATGGTAGTTGTTCTTGGAAGATATTTACATAACTTTTAAGAATTTCTTCAAAGAGATACCATTTTCTCAACATCGAGAATACATCTCAAGGCTCTCATTCAGAGGAAATGTGGAGAATCATAGTGGAGGAGCTCTCCAATGGGCTCCAAAGATGTGAAGTTGGGTTCTTAGTGATAGCCATGAAAATAATGATGTTTTGTGAGGGTCTAAATGAGTTCAACCTTGAAGAAGAAATACCTAACAATTTCTTTGAACCAAGTGATGCACTTTCAAGTTCTTTGATACATAGTGAAGATGATGCCACAAGTAAATATGAAGATTGCTCTGTTAGTGTGAACTCATAACATGACTCAGAAAACAACCTTAGTTGCATAGAGGATTACATCAAAAGTCTAGTGTGATTTTATTACCTATTTTTATTGGGAAGTGGATCCTTATTTTTCCATTTAGGTGGAATTTTGTAGAGTAATGAAAATAGTCAATATTACAAAGAATTTTTTTTTTATCTTTTTTTTCTTGAACTCTTAATATAGAGAATATCAATGTTTATGTTAACTTATATAGAAAATATTAATATTTACATTACAAACTAAAAACTCTTATACATTTTTTCTCTAGTTTGATATACCTAAGTCTTACATTTTTTTCTTACATCTTACATATCTCCCATGGTGCTAAGAAACACCAATTTTGCACCCTTATTTCAAAGACATGAATTCTCATTCATTGCCATTTTCTGGCTCTCAAGACAATTCAAAGGATGTTCATAGCTCATAATTGAATCATATTGAAATATTTGTTTAGTGTATCTTAAAAACTTCATCAAATATGAATATTTATCTCATGTTCAATGTATTGATTGAAAGTATGAACCAACTTATTTAAATTTACTTTTGCAAATATAACTTGAATAGGCTTATGTCCATTCAATGTTAGTCAAATAAATCCATGCATTATGGAGATCGACCATGTTTACATTCATAATGACACCAAAAACCTATAACTTCATGAAATTTTGAGAAAATATCATCTTGAGATATTGCATAACTTGATACAATATGAAGATTGTGAACTAGATATTGAATTCCCTATTTCCTTGATTTCCATGCACATGTAGGAAAAGTATGTGACTTAGTGTGAAGAATATTGTCTCAAGACATGATATCTTGAATCGAGTGACATAATTCTACATGACTTGATAATGTTCAAATCTCATTAATTTAACAACTCTATGTAACTTAGTGTGAAGAATCTTGTCCGGAGATCTGATATCTTGAATCAAGTGACATAATTCTACATGACTTGATAATGTATTTCTTTGTACATTATCAAATCTCATTAATTTGACAACTCTACGTGACTTGATCATGTACTTTTTTTATATATTATCAAATCTCATTAATTTATTTCCAAGTTGAAAAGTGGAAAGATTTATATTTGTAAATGTTCTCCAAACTCAATTGTTGAATGGAAGTTTCTCCAAAGTCATGAAGTGTTGATGGAAGTTCAATCCATTTTTTTTAAGAGAAAAAAGCTACAAAGTAGCTTGAATGGAAGTTCAATCGATTTTTTAATAACTTGAGCATGATGTAGCATGATGATATTATGATATTAAGTAAAATGTTTATAAATTGATGTGCCTCCAATCATATTGTCATGATCTCTAAGAAGATGTTTCACAGCCATAAAGTTTAACTTTTCTTATATGTGGTAAGGATAAGTCATTGACAAGATTTACATTCATACAGTTGTATAGAATTTGTTCAATAGAATCTCTTATTTCATTAAATTCTCAAATTTGAAAAAATATACATTTACCCCGAATTATCACAAATGCATATAGAAATATTCATAATATGATAGAATAGTTATAGGTCATCACCCAGATTTACAACTAGCTGTATTATCAGGACTGCTTGCAAGCTAATCTTATATGTAACTTATAAGACTTTACAATCTCAACAATTGATATCTGAAAATCAATAATTATATTTAATTTAAAAAAAATAATAATTAAATAAAAAAATTATAAAAAAATCTAAATCCTATTTATGTAATGTAATTGTTACCATAAGTTTTAATTTACTCCTGAGTTTCTACTATGCTCTGTATGACACGCTAAATGAAAACGAATCTTTCTACCATATGATATTTTCATTACCCTACAAAATTTCTCCTAAGAGAAAAAATATGGGACTACTTCCCAATAAAAACAGGTCAGCACTCAGATTTACAGCGAGTTGCATGACGAGATGGCTTGCAAGCTAATCCTCTGTGCACGTCCTCCCAAGTGCTTCTCTGAATTCGCTGATCCACTAACGGGGTAGTCTTCGTCTTGACTTGCCCAATCGTCTTCACAAAGTATCGAAGAACTTCTAAATGGTTCAAAGAAATTATTACCTATTTCTTCTTCATTATTCAACTCGTTTAGTTTAGTCCGTCATTCAATATCTTGATGTGGGTCGTTATCATTGGCAACCCTTCTTTATAGCTGTGGAACGCATTGGACAGAATTCAATTCGTTTAGTAAGTCGTTCAATATCTTGATGTGGGTCGTTGTCATTGGCAACCCTTCTTTATAGCTGTGGAAGGATTTGGACAGAGCCTCGACTCTGATTCTCCAAATCTCTCAGAATGACAGGCTTGAGCCGCTTTCATAGTCTTTAGTTCGTGGGCCAAGATTCTCAAGTGGTTTGGGGAGTTGCGCAGGTGACGCCGGAGGTCAAAGATATTTCCTGTATCTCTCTGAGGATATTTCCTGTACATAGGAGAATTATTTATTTGAAACAGTTCTCTCACATATGTGAAAATAATTAGTCCAAAAGAGGTATTCTATTGGTAATGGGTACATTTAATAGGTGTTTAGTGCTTAATAAATTTTCTATGGACAGGATTAAATCTGTCACACAATAAATAGTTGTGATTTCAATCATTAATTTTCTAGCTATTATAAAGACATCAGTTTATGTGTTTACTTTTTTACATTTACCTAATCATATTTAAAAATTAATTTGATAGCTAATTGATTACCACTATCAAGTAACTAGCGCAGCCACTAACTAGAACACCCAAAAATATTCCTCATAACTTCAAAAAAAAAATTAAAAAAGAAAATGAAATTTGTAACCTATCTTCATACTATCCACCTTTCAAATAAAAGATTACCTTAAGATATAGCTGATAACTTAAAAAAAAGTTAAGAAAGAAAATGAAATTTGTAACCTATCTTCATACTATCCACCTTTCAAATAAACGATTACCTTAAGACAAGAAAGATGATACCAACTTCTTCAAACCAATCATTCTCAGCTATGATTGACATGGATATCATGATCAGACCTCTCACCTCTCACTGCTAAAAATATATGGGTATGCTTGCGTCTTCTAGAATAAAGACAAGGTAATAGATCCGTGAGATGCAGAATCTAGGCTTACAGAGTCGGATGCGGGAGTGAAATTCCTAGGTCTCCATCTATGAAATGAAAGCCGGTTGTGTGGGCTGGATGGTAGGTCTCCCACTATAATATTTAAACCATTTTCCAAACTCAAAACATTTCAGCGGGTTGTATGGGCTGGATGGTAGGTCTGCCACTATAATCTTTAAACCATTTTCCCAACTCAAAACATTTCGTGTCTCTGCTGTGGATTTCCAATAAAAGTATTTGAAAGCCTGACACAAATAATTGAAACAATACACAGAATTTCTAAAAACAACTTGAATCGTGGAAAAATACAACCGGCTTTCATAGATGGAGACTTAGAAATTTCACTCCCGCATCCCACTCTGTAAGCCCAGATTCTGCATCTCACGGATCTATTACCGTGTCTTTATTCTAGAAGAGGCAAGCATACCCATATATTTTTAGCAGTGAGAAGTTTGAGCATGATATCCATGTCAATCATAGCTAAGAATGTTGACAAAATGAGAACAAGAAGATAGAATTGAGAAAAGAAAAATGAGTAGAGGGCAATAGTACTGATTATTGAACGAATATTTAGAAAAAGACAAAACTTTGAGTTAAATAGGCTCAAGCAAATAAAGAACGATTTTATAGCTAGCTACGTGTACAGTTAGACTATTGAGGTTACATATATATTTAACACTCCTTCTTAAACTCAACAGTTACAAACATCAGCACTGATAATGCCCAAGTGTTGTTTCTGAAAATCAAAAACGGATTTTCCTAGTGGCTTTGTAAAAATATCTACGAGTTGATCTCGAGAGCCACAAAATTGAAGTGCTATGTCACCATTATTGACTAGCTCGCGTATGAAGTGAAAAATAGTGTCAATGTGCTTGTTTTTCTTGTGAAACACATGATTTTTGGATAGAGCAATTGTTGAGGTGTTGTCACATAAGATGGGAGTTGGCTTCTTTTCTATATGTGACATATCATTCAATATTCTTCTCAGCCACACAGCTTGACAAGAAGCTGAGGTAGCAATGACATACTCTGTCTCTGCAGAAGATATTGATACAATGGGTTGTTTCTTTGATGCACATGAAATCAGGTTCAGGTGAAAAGCATGTCATGAGATGTTTTTCCTGTCATCATTGTCTGTGTAACCAGAGAGATGATTATCATCAAACTGAGTGTACCATAAGCCAAAATTGAGAGTTCCTGCAACATATCTCAGAATCTTTTTCGCCATCTTCTAGTGAGAAACTTTGGGGGATTCCATGAACCTGGAAACAAGATTGGCTGCATACATAATATCAGGCCTAGTTGCTATAAGATACAACAAATTGCCTACTAAAATTTTGTACAAGGTAGGGTCCATTGTAGGGCCTTCATCTTTCTTGCTCAATTTTGTGCCTAGGGGTATAGGAGTTTATGTTGGATTGTAGTCTTCCATGCAGAATCTTTTGATGATGTGTATGGAATACTTTTGTTGACAGACAAAAATGTCTTTGGTTGATTGATCAACCTCAATCCCCAAAAAATATTTGATTATGCCAATATTTGTCATCTCAAACTCAAATTGCACGGCATGTTTAAAACTAGTTAACTCAAAATTTCCAGTATATATCATGTCATCAACATATAAACATAAAATCAGAATTTTACCGTGTTGAACTTTTTTGGTGTATAAAGTTGGCTCATTTTGGCTTCTCCTGAAACCACTTTTGATCACATAGGTGTCAATTATGTTGTACTAAGCTCTTGGATCTTGATTTAAGCCATATAGGGCTTTCTTCAACTGATACACTTTGGATAGTTTCTCTTTTGATTCAAATCCAAGTGGTTGGTCCACATAGACCTCTTCTTCTAGGATGTCATTTAGGAATGTTCACTTGACATCCATCTAGTATACTTTCCATTTGTGTTGAGCTGCTATGGCTAAGAGAGTCCGTACAATGTCCAATCTTTCTACTGGAGAAAAAGTTTCACCATAATCAGTACCTAGTTGTTGTGAGAATCCTTTGGCAACAAGTCTTGCCTTGTGTTTTTCAATCTGCCCCTTTTCATTAAGTTTAGTTTTGTAAACCCACTTGACACCAATATTTTTCTTGTGTCTGGGCAGATCAACAAGATCCCATGTCTTGTTCTTCTCAATGGAGTCAATATCTTGATTCATGGATTGAACCCAATGTGGCTCTTTAGTTGCCTCTTTAAAATATGTAGGTTGACATGATATTAATGAAAAAATATTGTGTTTTTCAATGTCATCCAACTGCTAATGGGTTTCTCTGAAACTTCGTGTTCTCTTATTTTTGATGTTCAGAGGATGATTTTCTGCTAGAAGTTGAGTTATCTCAAGAAATTTTAGATTGTCCTTGTACCTGTAGTATTGGAAGAGCAGGTTGATGTGTTTGTTGTCTTGAATTCTCCGTTTCTTCAAGAAGTGACAACAATGGATCATGATTGTCCATTTGTTGATTTTCAGACTCGTTCCAGAACTAATTTTCTAGAAATTTTACATCTCTGTTGAGAATCAATTTCTTTGAAATTGGATTGTAGAGTGTGTAGGCTTTGGATGTTTCACTATAGCCAGTAAAGATGCATTTATCACTTCTATCATCAAGTTTATTCCTTAATTCGAAAGGTATGTGAGCGTATTCTATGCATCCAGATGTCCTTAGATGAGCAACATTTGGCTTTGTCCCACTCCATGTTTCTTGAGGGACCTTCATCTTGACACTGGTGGTTGGATATCTATTCAAGAGATAAACAAAGCATGCTATTGCTTCAGCCCAAAATGTATTTGACAAACATTTCTCTTTGAGAAGGCCTCTTGCCATGTTCATGATTGTTTGTTTTTTCCTTTGAGCCACTCCATTCTGGTGAGGAGTATATCGGGTTGTAGATGGCATGATGATGCCTTGTGATTTGCATAAATTTACAAATTATTTGGAGCAATATTCTCCTCCTCCATCTGACCTGAGAGATTTTAGATATTTGCCACTCTGTTTTTCAACTTCTTCTTTGAATTCTTTGAATTTTGCAAAATTTTCAGACTTGTGTCTGAGAAAATAGATCCAAATTTTCCTGCTAAAGTCATCAATAAATGTTAGAAAATAAAAGCTACCACCTATTGACTCTATTTGCATTGGTCCACATAGTTCAGTGTGAACGAGTTTGAGGTGTTGTTTGGCTTGAGTGGAGGACTGTGGAAAGCTAGTTCTCTTATGTTTTCCAAGTATGCAAGACTCACATGGGAGATTTTTCTCTTTGAATACAGGTAGAGCTTTGACCATGGAGTGCTTCTGTAGAAGACTTAGACTCTGAAAGGGTAGGTGTCCAAATATTGTATGCCAAACATGTTGGCAAATGTTTAACAGGCAGCATATGCTTTTCATTGATGGAAAGTATAGCAACGAAGATGGCATGAGTATAGGAAGAATGTAACAGACGGGCACCAGAAGTATTTTGGGAAGACGCTGCAGAGCGATATCGATAAAATCAGAAGAGATAGTGCAAAGGATGGTTGGCATGCTTTACAGGAAGTATGTGCTTTTCATTGATGGCAAGATCAGAGTATGAAGCGAAGGCAAAACAAGGACAAAGTAAGCTCAGGAGGAATTAGCGCAGAGTCAAACAAAGTGTGTAGGTGTGCACCAGGGATGAGGTAAACTCACTACCAAAGCTCAAGAGAGATAGCGTACTCAGGATCTCAGGTGGATCAAAGGTCAAGGCCTTTGACACTTAGAAATTATCCCAAGTAAGGAGGATGTGTAAGCTCCGGGGGAGAAGCGTCAGTGATCGTTGGATCCCATCCTGAATTCCTGATGGTCATCAGATCTGAATGTAGACAAGAAGAGCGTGCTAAAGAGGAGGAAAGATCTCAGGCGTTAGATCGAAGCGCAGGATCTGACCATCATTGGATCAAGGAGAACTTGCACATTCTTTAAAGTGCAAGGAGAAGCGGGCGTACAAAATCCCGAAAGAAGGAGGACCGTCCATTTACGGGTAGGACACGTGGTGAAAGATCATCATTTCATTGACTGGAAAGTCAAAGGAATGGGGTTCCCTAACCTGCCAAATTTGCGAAATGCGAAACCCCATAGTAAACTCCATTTTGGAGTTTCGGAAATCGGGAGATGGAGAAGTCAGAGACTCTCAACACTAGGAGTGTCGAAGTGCCAAAATGCGAAATCCTGAAACAGACACGTCAGCAAACCATGTCAGCTAAGAACACGTGGCACAACCAGGCAATGACAAATGTCAAGTTGATTCAACATTTTAGGCACATGTAAGTCACAAATCAGAGTGACACGTGGCATTTATTCGACATGTGTCAATCCAAATGTGATGTCAACAGGTTTACATCACTTCGGAGTTTCGGAAATCGACAGATGGAGATGTCAAGAACTCCTACCACATGAGTCCCGAAATCGCGAAATGTAAAATTCCGAAATCCTATCAACCGTCCATCTCAGGGGGTTATGTGGACCGTTGATCCGACTCCCTTTCGAAGTTTCAGAAATCGGGAGATGGAGATGTCAAGTACTCCTACCACAGGAGTCCCGAAATCGCAAAATGCGAAATGTCGAAATCCCGTCAACTGTCCATCTCAGGGAGTTATGTGGACCATTGATCTGAATCCCTTTCGGAGTTTCGGAAATTGAAAGATGGAGATGTCAAAGAACTCCTATTATAGGAGTCCTAAAGTCGCGAACCCTGAAATTGTGATATGTGAAATCACGAAGACATCAGGACCGTCGAATCACTTAGAGTGTGGACCATTGATCCGCCTCAATTTTAGAACTTTGGATATCAGGACATGGAGTGTCAAGAGACTCTACCATAGGAGTGTCAAAATCCCAAAATGTCAAAATGTGAAACACGTTTTGGCTCAATCTGTGGTCGCAGCCATTGGAAACATCGACGGAAGATGAAGGAAGGAGCTAGTTCAGATAAGCTCCATTTCAGAGTTTCGGGGATCGGGACATGGAGTGTAACGAAATCTTTACCATGGGGATCCTGAAATGCTAAAGTGCGAAATGGTGAAGTAAACGCAAGTTTCTATGAATTCAATCCAACAGTGCAGGTGAAATTGAACAAGATCGTAGGGCTACTTTTGTGCTTCTCAGTGCAAAAGCTAAAAAAAATGGTGATCTTTGCCAAAGGACTCGAAGAGGATTGAGTGTGATCGCCAAAGAATATGAAGAGTCTCAGGGCATCTTCCAGTGGATTGAGGATTATTGATTCAGGCGATTTACAGATGGAAGGGGATTGAAGTCTGTAGCTGAAAACAAAAAGGATAAGCTCGTCTAAGACAGAGAAGACAAAGAGCCTCAACTACCAGAGAAACTAAGGAATCTTAGAATAAAACCCAATGATGATGGATGCATAGGTGAAACTGCCAGAGAAGCTGAAGAGTTACCATGATGATCAGGCAGAGGACTGACAATGAGCAAAAGATGCAAAACAGAGACAGAACGTGGCGCACAAGACATTGGATAGCTGTGAAAGAGTGAAGTGGAGAAAACTCTCCGATGTGGAGGAGATTGGTGTGGTGTGAGAATGCAGAGGCATGGCGAATATTGCATGCACAAGGAGCACAGAGACTATAAGAATGTGGAACAAAGAAGAGACTATGGTGGTTGCTATGTAGGAGAATTCAAGTGTGTTCAAGGAGGTAGAGCACAGGAGCAGAAATGCATAGTAGAGGAATGGTGCATTGAAGGGATATGGCGCAGAGAGCATAAAAGACAGAAGAACAGAAAGTACAAGGGGTGTGCAGAAGACACTGATGCAAACAGGGAAGAGCAGTGTAACAGAACAACGACAAGGCTGGTAAGCCATTGAATAACTTTATATCGCTGTAATAAGTTTTAGTAACAAAGAATTTACATTTCAAGGTGGTTGGGAGGTGCTAGGGAGGACTGGTGTCCTCAGAGGTTCAAGTGGGTGCTTGAACACAAGGAGTTGTAGCTTCCTTCTAGTTGGTGCTAGAGAAACCAGGGAGTTGATGCTTCCTTCTAGTTGGTGCTAGAGAAACCATGGAGTTGGTGCTAGAGAAACCAGAGAGTTGGTGCTTCCTTCTAGTGGGTGCTAGA
>ML815268.1:147990-159931 GCA_009831015.1 Picea engelmannii | reverse complement strand
CACCCTGGGCCATTCTTCCTACACTAATCAAAGTGCACCCTGGAGAGAATGTATAAACCCTAAGGAATGCCTGTCCCTGATTGCTGAGCCTGGACCATTCCCCACCCTGGGCCATTCCTCCTACACTAATCAAAGTGCACCCCGGAGAGAATGTATAAACCCTAAGGAATGACTGTTCGGACCATTTCCTCTGTTGACCACAAGAGGAAAAGACTGTCCTGTACCAACCTCCAAAACAAACCATTCCTCATGTTAACCACAATGAGAAATCGTTGTCCGGTGAGGCGGGCTAGTCTTCTTGAGTAACCCTCAAGAAGAGAGACTGCCCTAGACCACTCCCCATGTTAACCACAATGGGAAGTCGTTGTCTATGATACATCAACAATTTGGACCATTTCCCATGTTAACCACAATGAGAAAATCGCTGTCTGTCAGAAATCTCAATCCACTTTCTGAACTGGAAAGGAAACCGCTCATCTTGGACCATTTTTCGAACTGAAAAATGACTGTCCATAAATCAATACATATTAGTGCTCCCTCCCAACTTGGGAGTCATCTCTTCCTTTTTCAATAAGGAAGTCGTCTCTACGAACTCCAGCTTGAGTACACAAACTCTTTTATCTTGGACAGAAGCTTTACCAAGATGTCTGTTTATCTGCTCATCTGTGGAGATATGTATTGGAGAACCTCTTTCTCCTTTCTGAACTTCATCACGGATAATGTAATGCTTGATTTCAAATGTACTTCGTTCTGAAGCACTGGTCTTCTTTGAAGGCTTCATGTAGCTCTGATCAATATATCATTGATGGAAAACTGGAACATATACATGTGGCACTTCTTCTGTCATCATGAGATTTGATCTTCTGAGTAATCATCTTGATACAATATCCTATTATAGGAAATCTTCACCACGCTTCTGCTGTGCACTGGAGGTTCTCCACAAAGTTATTTTCTTCCATCTGCATGCAAGAGTCTCTTTCTGTTATGCCTCAAAGTCTTGAGATTGCTCTTCATATGCTCTTTGCTCAATTGCTTTGGAGAACATTCTTTGCATTTATCTGATGTAGGACTCCAACTCATGAATGTTGCGGATGATATAATGACTCATGTAGAGGTATGTCAGGTTTACTGGAACAAGTAATTGTCATAGTCTTCTCCCTCCATCTGGGAGAACCTCTAGCTCTAGATCTTGC
Organism: Picea engelmannii; assembly: GCA_009831015.1. Lineage (NCBI taxonomy): Eukaryota > Viridiplantae > Streptophyta > Pinopsida > Pinales > Pinaceae > Picea > Picea engelmannii. The sequence goes on along the minus strand of ML815268.1, from coordinate 158,738 downwards.
GATGCTTGCATATATACACTGTTCTTCATCACAACTTTCAGTTATGCCTTATTGCTTTCATATCAAGCTGGTGATCTTGTGATTTTGGATAAAATAACTGGTTGTTCAGGCTTCTCTTCTTTCTTGGAATCTTCATATTCTTCTTCATGTTTTTCTTTAGCTCTTGGGTCCATGGAGATTCTTATAGATTCCATGCCCTAAAGATTCCACTTTTTCCTTTCATCATAGGATCACAGATGTGAATGGACAACCAAGGATATTTTAAGGCTTCTATTTGAAGAAGACTTCTTGAACACGTACAACTTTTCATGTTTTCTACCATGGATATATACTTCATCATCTTCAATGGATCGTAGGATTAGCTCCCTCCTAATCCTTGCTTCATGTATGAATGCATGCTCTTATCTATGGTGATATATAATCGGCTTCCTCCATCTAGGAGAGTCCACATTTTCGTCTACATCATTATTGTCTTCTGCAAAGTGTCATAAGTCTTTCTCCAATTTTCTCTTGATTGCTGGCTTCTTTCTTCTAGGTTTCTTCAAGATTGATTCTGATTTCGGCTTATCTTGTAATAGATTCAACAAGATTTGTTTGATATATTTCATCCTTTCTTGTATAATGATAGTAATCCTTATCTTGTTGCTCTTCCATAGATGAAGTTCTTCTTGGAACATATTATCTTCTAAGAGATAGATATACAAGATATGTACAGAGACTATGCAAACAAGATATGTGCAAGAACTAAGAAGAGTATTGTTACCTTCAGAAGAAGAAGTCTCTTTCATCCTGCTTAGTCTTCTTTGTAGGTTCCTTTTCTTCGGCAATTGATGCTTCGTGTTTCTCCTTCCTTTTGTTTAGCTCGAGACAATGATTCTTGTAGTGACCATATTTTCGACAGTTGAAGCATTGTACTTCTGAAATGTCTTTCTTTTGATTTGGCTTCCTCCTTGAACCAAACTTCCTTTTGTTCCTGAAATTCTTGAATCTTGCTATGAAGGCTTGATCATTGTACTTCTTTTGGGGTTTCTCTTTTGCACTGATTCTGGATTCTTCTTGAACACAACAAGTCCAAAGTTCTTCAAATGTAGGATACTCCTTCCTTGTGTTCATGCTTGCGGCAAATGCATCCCATGTCTTGGGAAGACCATTGAGTACTATGTTTACCAATTCCTTCTCTAAAATGATCTCTTCAATAGCTTGTAGTTGATCTCTTAGCCGAGAGATCCTCACAAAGTATAATCTTATGTTGTTGTCATCATTCATCTTCATGTCACGGAGCTCATTCTCCAGACTCATTACTTGTCCAATGTTTTTGACTGAGAAGAGGTTTGTTAGGGCATCGTACATCTTCTTCGATGAGTCAAGATGGGAGATGTAGGGTATCAAGTGGTCTTTTATATATTCCACTATGATACTCATAGCATTGATGTCATCGTCTTTGAACTTCTCCATAACTGCAACGTTTTGCGGTTCCTTCTCTTTTCCTTCTTCAAACTGTGGTTTCATGATCTTTCCTTTCACGATATCCAACACTTTATTTTTGTCAAGGATGAGGTCAATCCTTGTCTTCCATGCTCCGAAGTTAGAAGCTCCATCTAACTTGTTCTTTGACTTCATACAGTAAGTCATGGCTGCTTTGACTTGGTCAACCCTGGATTTGACCAAAAACTCAAACTTCATGTCTTGGCTTTTTGAGAGTACCAGGAGATGCGCTAGGCTAGGGTGCACTGATCTATCCGGATATTAGGTCAATCCCTTCACTTAAGGTGCCTCAACGAGAGGATTAGGGTTTCTGCAACTGCACCTGCTAGTAACCCTAGCGACAGTGCTATGGTGACTGCTCCTGCTAGAAACCCTAGCGACGGTTCTTCAACGAGCTTAATATCCTTACGGCTATGTTTCCTTCCAGCGGTTAGACTGAATGAAGGAGGTGTGGGCCCATAACCCGTTAGAATATAATGGATGTGCTCATTTTACCATTGACAATATCTCTATTGTCACCCAACCATAGGCCGAAGCCTCCCTTCGAGCACCTTAACCTTGACAGAGAATCACTCCGAAAGCAAACCCTAGGCTAGATAGCCAAACAAAGGGTAGCACACCTTTCCCCAAGGATAGCGCACCAACAAGAGCTGATCAGATGTTCCAAACCCTAGCCAAGAGATAGTCCAAGCTAAATGTGATCTGCTAGTTGCAGCAGTTGCAATGGCAGCTCTCCTCAAACCTGTGCACAAGACTGGGCACTGCAGTGCGCACAAGTTGCTGCTCTGCAATTTTGAGACTGCCTGCCAGAATGAGAACTGGCCTCCTGTATTTATACTAATTCTGGCTAACTGCCTGGGCCGACTTCTCATTCTGGGTATTTGTCTGTTCAGTGTATATTATTATTTCTGGCCGACTTCTTCTCTTGGAGGCTAATAACCTAATATAAATTATCTTCTTGAGCCGACAAGTCTTCTAGGGTTATTAACCAACTCATTAGGGTTTCTTCTTGCTTCCCGGAGTATTCTATCCTCGTCAGGTTTACACATGGAGGTAAATACCTCCCGCAGCTACCATAATATCAACAGAATGTGGCTTGTAAGATTGTGTCACAATCTAGGTGGGCTCTCTGGGATATCTTCTGAGCTGCAGGTCTACTTGGATGCTAGAATTTCTTTGTGGCCTCACATGTCTGTCAGTGGGCTGCTAAGACCTTGGATATAAGTGCGAAGCTTATAGGTTGTTTATTTCTAACATTCAATGGTAGCAATGAAACTTTTGTTCCCTAAATGAATTATCTAGTTCTATTCTATGCAGCTATATGTCATTTTCTTGCACCTTTTTTTATTAATGATTATTAAAATTATGTTTTCTCATGCTTTTGAAGCTGCATTAATATTTTGACTGGCTAATTTGTTTTCTTTTGTTTCAGTGCACTTGATGGGGTTGTGAACTTTTGGAAAATTGAAAGGAAGGGGTATGTATTTGGTTTATTTTATGTTCTCTGTTTCGCATTTTCTTCAGGCCTATATTCTTTTAATGCATTGTTTTATTTAGTTATCTTAGTTTTTGAGATTGCTATAGGACGCAGTGTTATTAACTTGTAGTTTCCTTTCCATACTATGCTCTATATAATGTACATGATAGGACCAGGTTAGGAAAATATTAGATCTGAGTATATTTTTATGTAGATTCTGCTTTGCAACATTTGTTTGATTTTTGCTTCCCTGTTGCCCTCAGGAGTTTCATAGATTCCAATCTCTTTTCTGAAGAATGTGAAAGACCAATTAGTGCAAAGAAAATCAGTAGGCAAATATATTATGAAGGTGTTTGGTTGTTCTACTAATGTTTAAGGGGAACTGCAAAGAGCAGGGTACAAATATATCAGCTTACAAATAGAGATCTGTGTTTGTCATTTTTTTTGTTTTGATGGTTTACTTATGCATGGAAGAGAGTGAGGAATTTACAAAAACAGGTAGTGTTCTTATTATCTTGTAAGAAAATATGCATCCTCCTGGATTCATAAATTTTGGTTTGCATGGATCAAAACCCATAGACGTTAGAAGCTGCACTTTTGCATGTTTATTACTTCCGAATTTTGCTACATGAAGATTTTGTTTGGTGGTTGAGAACTATGATGGTTTGCAAATATCTCTGATTTGTCCTGACTTTTTCAATTTGTCGTTTTGTGCAATATTTTCATAATTCTTCAGTTCTAAGTTTATTCTTACCAGTATTTTCTGATAATTTCCAATATTTACCCTGATATTTCCAATAAGTTTCATTCTGGACCCTTGACGATATATTCCCCAAAACAATATTTGCAACATTGGAACATGTGTTACATTTATGTTAACTTATCCACATTGTGGCATCATGTTTCCAGTTTTTTAATGGTCTACGTGGCATTAGATAGTGTCAAAGGATGATAGATGTTTCATAATTCCTTTATGTCATACCTCGAATGAAGACCTTATTATTTACATATTGTTAGCTTTTGGGGTTACTCCAAAAGTGTTTATACCATGTTTGGGGGTGCTTCATGAGATTTGGGGTACATGGTGTATGATCAACCCTTGGATGGTCCATGATGGATTTGCACATTGGAGGTGTCTTATTCAGTGGTTGCTTGACCTTAGTTGGATGCTTGCATGCAATTCTTCCTTGGATCGTTGGAGATCTTCAAATAACTTGGTGACATTCTACATGTTGGCCATATGGAGGACGTTACTTGCTTGGAGAATGCCCTACATTGGAGGAGGAGCATTTGGCATTTTGGAGGAGGGTGTTGAGCCCTAGACAACATGGGGTAGCTTGTATGCATGCATGGAGGCATGGAGTTGACTTGGGGATGCCTAGGTTGCGGCAATGTTCATATAAGGGGAGTTAACCTAGTGGAGCACATGGGTTAGGAGTGTTGGAAACCTTAGGCTTGTAGGAGGAGCTTTGGACACATCTCATGGAGCATCCTTGCATTGGAGCCTTGCTTGTATATGAAATCACCTTGGAGCTTGACATGTGTACCCTTGGAGTGTAATGATTCACATGTGTGAGCCTACTTGTGGTTTTGTAGGTTTCTTGTAAGGGTTTAGGCCCACATATGTTTTGTTTGTCTTCCTTATCTCTATTATATATAGAGGAAGGAGAGATTCCTTTCATCATCATCATTTGTACTCTTTTCTTTGTACTTGTCTTCTTAGATTCATGAAGAAGCCCTAGGAGAAGCTATGAAGTTTTAGAGAGGACGTCTTTGTTGATAGCTTTCCCTTGTGAGATGCTTAGCTTGTTCTTGTGAACTAGACGTTGGAGATGGCGATCTCTTTGTGTATTCTTCTTTGTACTTTCTCTCTCTTTTCTTGGAGGCACTAGGGTTTCTTGGATCTTCTGGAGCATCTTGAATACTAGGGTTAGGGTTTCATCCCTTGGAGACATTAGAGCTACGTTTTTGTGATTAAACCCCAGACTATGCTTGTTGAGGAGTGGAGAAGAGGAGATATCTTGCCTTGGAAGACTTGCCAATGTGATTCTTTCTTGTTGGAGCTCCTTGGTATTGGCTAGGGTTTTTATTGGTTCTCCCTAGTTAGGGTTTTGGAGAGCTAAAGGATTATAGTAGCCATGAGATGAGACTATGGTATGTGTTACCCCTCATAATGGATGAGGTTTGCACTTGTGACTTTCATCATAACACTTGTGATTTTTTATCACAAGGATTGAGATTGTAGGATGATACCCATGGAGTTTTTGATGGATTGGGGGTACAACACCTTCTCTCTTGGATTGGAGATGATGCTACTTTTTGATTGGCTTATGGTGGATTGTCATGGTTCCTCTATTGGTTCGTTGTTCATGGTGGCATATTGTTGATGGATTGATTAACATGTTAATGGATAGTTGGTGGTGATGCTTGCTTCTTTATATGACTTGTATTGACATCAAGGTCTTGTGATTGATATGTTGCTCATCATGTATTATTCCTAACACATATGTACAAGGGTTCGAGCCCCTTAAGGGGTTGGATGATAATGGTGTGAGTTAAGACACGATCACCTTTATGATTATTGATAGATTGATAGTGACATAGCATGATTTTAGTGTATGGGGGAGTATATTTGTTTGCCACTAGGAAGGGATGTGCCACATGATCCCCTTTTGTTATGTTATCTTGGTCAACACATGATTAGACTTAGATGATGTTAATATGGGGTCCTCAATATTATGAAGCTAGCTATATGGTTATTTATTTACTTAGGCTCATATTAATGGCACATATGTGGAGGTAAATATAGTTACTTTAATAGGGCCAACCCCTTTTACCATGGTGGACATATATTTTATTAAAGGGACACACATGTATAGTATTATTTTAATCATCATATGGATCCTCCCCACTCTTATATGAGTTTCCTTCATATCTTCATTGGAGAGGTCTATGGTGTCACACATATTTAACATGTTCATATTTTATGATGGATCACTTTCCTTTTGAGGTAATGTCACATGTTTTGGGAGAGAGCATGTGCTATTCTATGGTTTATATGTGGAGCCGTCCCATTCACTTAGGCTCACGAATGGAGTAAGCCACCTTTATTCATATGATGCTATCTCACATATCTAGCGCTTCATGCATTCATAGCCCATGGATTATGGAGGATGAGCATATTATTTGTCACGTGGGCCATCCATCATATGATATCAATGAATCCGTCATACTCTTGATATGAGTTTCCTATGCATAATTAAGGTTGACTCTTCATCTTGCTCATTGGAGAGTTTGGCGGCACACATGCTCACATGCATTTGTATTTTATAACTTATGATGGGTTCACTTTTCATATGTTTGAGCCATTTATATTATGTGGAGTATGGTGTTCTTTGGCTTACTTTTGCATTGCCATTTCTTCTAAGGAGTTGATACCTTAAGGAGTCGATACCTTCATCATGGAAAAATTTATTGCTTGTCTCATTCATGTCCACTTATGGAGGCCATATTGGATGTGCTCACTTATGACGATTGTTTGATCCAAGTATTCCTCAAGAATTGGGACCTTACTTATGAAGAAGATCAATATGATGAGATTGATGAAGATTTTGGTGAATCATCTTCTGACTCCATTGAAGACTGTTATCCCCTATCCTAGGGATAACTAAGGAGATTATGTCTCGAGGCCCACAGGTCCTAGACATGGAGTACCGAGAGCCACATGACTTGAGCTTGGCCTCGGAGGGCCCATCTTTTCTTCAGTGCATCCTATCTATCTATCAACAACAGCATCCATCCTATCGGCTTTATTTTGAAGTAGCTGTGGGTTTTTCTCCATGAGGTAATGAGTTCGGGTATCATGGTATGTGTCACTTTGATTTTCGAAGTATTTGAATATGTGCACTGAACACTCTTTTGTTTCATGACATTTGCTTGGAAATTATGCTCTTTAACTTGTTCATACCTGGGGGGGGTGATAGAGTGCCATAGTAAGTTGGTTCCCTTAGGGATGAGTTGCCACTAGGTGGGTCTATGAAAGGTCATCATCCATTCCTTCCGTACTTACCACTTTTCATCATTATCCCTATCATCTTCCCCCTACCTTGGTTCAGGAATTGGGTTTGCCAAGCTAGTAAGGGTTGTACCTTGCCTTGTGGGAAGAAGGGGCTAAAGGCCCAGAGGGTAAAAGTAGTTGGCAAAATTTAAAATCCAAAATCAAACTTGGAGATGCTTCGCCCAGGGATTCTCGAGAAAGAAATAAATGGATTCTCAGCAAGAAAAGGGGACCCATAAAATAAAATAAAACTCAATATCTAGTTGATGGATAGGAGGTCTCATCATGAGCTAACCTATTAGGTCCATGGACATGTAGTGGTATGACACTCCCATCCATCTGGTCACCAAACCAGGGTAGTGGCTCTTGGTGGCATAGCCAAGAGAAAGGGGGTCTCATCATGAGCCAACCTTCTCATTTCCATGAAGTGCTTGTGGGTAACGCTATCACCACTGGTTACCATGCCAGAACAATGTCCCCCAGCTATTCTCTTGAAAAAAATAGCAATAAGACAAAGAATAAAAGGCATTGAATGGGCTAAGAAAAAATGGCATCCATGATAAGGTGCAGCTCGCCCTCTACAAAGGCATCCACAGGTAAGACCTACATTTCCCTATTATCACTGCACCCCTTGCCCAAACATTCCCTACACCATTTCATATACCTACATGACCTAGATTGGTCTTCACTTGGGAAACACCCCAAACTTGAGGAGGATTAGCCAAATAGGACATTCTGAGACCCTCTCCAAACCTGGCTTGTTAAACTGCATAATGTCTTTGAGCATTTGTCTGGGTAAAGGGGGGTTTTATACACATGTTTGGGTAATTTGATTATTAGACGTGATTGGCATTGCTATTATCCCTGCAACTTATTGGCCCATGGAGGGCGTACTTGTTGCTGCTGTAGGACCATGCCCGACGAATAGGTACATATGGGGAGATGATTAGCTCGGACCTCCATGGGGCTAAAAGCCCACCAGATGGATGCTGTGACCCCAGCCAGGGGCAGAGAGACACCAGGGGCTTGCACCAGAGAAAAAGAAGGATGTTCCACCAAAGACACTTTGGTAGGTCTGGATCTAGGGGATAGCAAGATTGTTGGGTCACAATTTTTTTTAGATCATACAAAATGTCTATATAATCGATCCTTGCATTGAAACCTTAAGCTGGTAGGACAAACCCCAATCAAGTTGTAAATCTAGTGTAAAGTACAATAAGACCACTAAAATCATTTCATATGTAAGCTGAAATATGGGTTTAGGGTCAAGAGGAGCACGATGATGAAGTTGTTTAGGCTTAAATTTCTGAAGTATTCTCCTGGGGGTAGTAGGTATATTAAGGGATGGGCAAAGCTATCTCGCCGTATTAGAGGAGACAAATGCAAAATAATAATTATGCAAGTAGCCTTTAGCTAAATGCATTTGGCGACCCCATGCCTTTCTAGAAGTTATCCTTGCAAGCTAGATGGACTTCACCCTACTCAAAGTACATTCTGGAGACAACATTATATTGTAACAACCCATTACAGAAATTCTGAGGTAAAAAATGGTCTTGAAAAAAAAATGTGCTATCAACATCAACTTTAAAAGAACCTATAGGAGTCAAGATGATGATGTCAACCATAATCGTAAATTAATAACAATGATATAGAAAATCTCACTGCCACACAATCCTTTGGATGAATAGAACCGATGTTCCCTAAAAGAACTGCAGATTTTTTGTTGAAAGCTAAGTTGCAGGAAACTTCCATCTAGGTGTTGTTCTGGTACCGAAAACTCAACGAAACTCCGAAATGAGTATGAAACCCGACCGAAACCCTGTTGGTCGTACCGTATGGCGTTTCGCGAGTACAAAACGTCGTATTGTACGGACGATGACGTTTCGGCCCGTACGAACGATGTTTCGACTTTGTTTTGGTTGTTTGTGGGCCCATACGGGTATCTAAGCAAGCCATGACCCCCCCAAAACTCACCAAATTTGCTGTTTTTTCCATTTTTAAGAAAGATAAACCATTCATACATGTTTTTTATTTGTTTAGGGTTTAGGATTTTTTATATCATTTATGTCTGTCATTATGTTTTTCTTGCTAGATAATGTGTTTTTTTTTAAATATATATATATACGATGTTTCCCCCAGCATTTCCCCCGACGTTTCCATTTTTGGAGGGTTGCGTTTCCTGCGGTACACGTTTCAGAAACTTCTAGACGTTTCCCTGTTTCGTGCAACTTAGGTTGAAAGACAAGAAAAGGAGTGCAATTCCCTAGAAAAAGGAACAAATCTGCAAAAAGTCTCCTCGAATCTGTTGAAAGGACAAAAACGGTGCCAAAGAAGAAGGGCGATGGTGAAATAGTGGGTAGAAACCCTAGAAAACTGTTGTCCCAAAAAATTCTAAAGACCCTATTTTTCAAACCTGGAATAGCCCTAAAACATGTTGGAAACCCTAGTTTTAGACTTAAAACCAACCCTTGGTCATTTTTTTACCAGCCACAACTCCGGATCAACTTCAAATGAGTGGCTAAAATAAGAATGCAGGTGAAAAAATCAACATGTCCAACCACAACAAACCCTCACATGAGTGCTTTATGGGAGGGAAAAACAATCCTACCATTAATGCGTATAAGAGAGAAGCTAATCACGAGGAGAAAGAAAGAAATCATAAAAATGGTGAATAAGGAAGAGAAAGTTCACACCCATTCTGATACCATGTTGAGATCACGAGAGAGAGAGAGAGAGAGAGAGAGAGAGAGAGAGAACGATTAGATGGAGCCACCAACAAACCCTAAATCAACACGAACCATAAGCATATCATAAAGAGAAGAGAGGATGAACCCATGAACAAGAGAAACACAAGATATGGTGCCCATAGACTAAATAATCAATCACTATGAATGAATATGATGAGATAATACAAATGAGAACTTGATTTGTGTATCTATACCAGTGTTACCAACATCGGCAGCGGCAAAATATCGTCGAGGGTCCGAAAATGAAAATATCGTAAATATCGGGGAAAATATCGGTAAATATCGAAAAATGTCGCAAGGAGGAAAAAAATACAAAAATATTCATTTTTTTTCAATTTTTTAAATATCTAAAGCATCAACAACATCAAATAAATGCATTTCCACATAAATATGAAAAAAGAACTCATATATAAGATGTATAAGATGTCTAGTAAACTCGAATACATCACAGTCTATAGACCAACACTGAATCATGTCCTGACTGTTATCGCACGGTTTGTAGGAGGGGTTTAGATAGCTTGAGTCAAGGCTTGAAACCGGCGTAACAGGAGCTTCCCCACCCATTGTCACCTCGATGGGGGGCTCTTTCTATTTAGGAGGGCTAGTCCAAGGGAGACGTCCCTAAGCAATCTGGGTTAATGAAAGGCTGAAGGATAGTGGACCAAGTCAAAGAAGTTCCCTTTCACAGATTACTGCCCAAATGAGATAGTCAAGGAGAAAAATCCACTGAAGATGCACCTGTTTGCGAGACAAGACAAATAACTAGAATATGTGCTTGCAGTGGGTTAGTACTTCAAGATATAAATGACTATCTTTATCATATATATATGAGGAAATGGTCAAATGCTATTATTGACGAAGTCAATGATGGCTAAGCAAAGATCAATAACTTATATCACTTCTTCAACAAAGCATAAGAGATAATAAGCATTCAATGTTCACAATTAAAACCTTGTATTAATTCTCAATGCAATAACTATCT
>ML815268.1:91099-116124 GCA_009831015.1 Picea engelmannii | reverse complement strand
TCAACCACCAAGGAACACATCCAAGGATCAATCCAAGCACTAAGCAAGGATTCCCTGGAACACATCCAGGGGCCCTAGAACACATCTAGGGTCTTGTATCATTTTGGTCCCAGATCACATACCCCAGGAGTGCACTGGGGGCCTTAGATCTCGTCTAGGGTCTTAGCCATCTTCCAGGAGAATGGCTCTCGCAGCTGCTTATAAATTTAACATGAGGTGATGTGGCTAAGGGATGTCCAGACATACGGGTAGAGTGAGAGCCAGGGATGCATGATATTACCTGTGGGTGCCTTTGTAGAAGGCGAGTTGTACCTGTCATGGATGTAATTTTTTCCAAGCCCTGTCATGGATGCAATTTTCTTTATTTGCTTTTTCTTCTTCTTTTTCTTTTTATTCAAGGGATAACCAGAGGACACGACCTTGGCGTGGTGACCAGAGCTGATAGTGTTACCCACAAGTACTTTCACAGATCTGATAAGGCTGGCTTGTGATGAGACCCCCTTTCCCTTGGCCATGCAACCAAAGGTCACTACCCTGGCGTGGTAACCAGATGGTGGCAATGCCATGCTGTTAGGTACCCATGAACATAATAGGTTGGCTCGCGATGAGACCCCCTATCCTCTTGATTAGGTCTTGTTTGTTGTTTTTTCGGGTTCGTCTTGTTTCTTGCTGAGAGGCATTTTATTGCCTTCTCGAGGATCCCTGGGCGAAGCATCTCGAGGTTTTATTTCTAGGCTTTTATCTTTTATTAGCTGCTTTTACCTTCTGGGCCTTTAGCCCCTTCTTCGCACGAGATAAGGTGCAACCCCACAAACAGATCATCCTAATGCCCGGACAAGGGGAATGGGACAGATGAGCGGGAGATAAGATGGAAAAGTGGTGGTATGATGGGAGCGGACGATGACTCTTCAGAAATTCCCCAGTGGCAAACCAAAACCTATGGGTACAGGCTTGCTAGGGCACCCAGTCAATCTCCCCAAGCATGGTCAAGTGGGCCAATGTAAGATCCAAGTAGTTGTCAGAGATAAAAGGGATCAGATGCATACATTTAAAGGTTATAATGATCAAAAGTGACGCATACCATGATACCTGGACCAATTACCTCATGGAGCAAGAGCCTTCTCCGATACAAGACCAAGCCGATGGTGATGGATGCTGCTGCTGCTGACAAGACGAATCTGACGAAAGAAGAAAAGGATGGGCCCTCCAGGGCCATGCTTAGGTCAATCCTGTTCTCGGTACTCCATGTCTAGGACTTGTGGGCCTCGAGACATGATCTCCTAGTTATCCCTAGAAATCGAGGATAACAAGCTCCAAAAAATCAAATGGCAAGTAAACCTCTCTCCAAATATGCTAGGAATGATGGCTGAGGCCCTACAGAGAAAACCCAGATGCCCAATAATCCAAAAACCTCCTCTATCTCCTGGATCGAACCCTTCATCCTTCAATGGTGCGCCCCCTTGCTGGAAACTCCCAAGGTTGCGCCCTGCTCGTTCCTTTACTGCTTGATGGTACCTGTAGCTACTGTAGAATGGTGTGGGTGGAGTATTGCATCCCCGAGACCAAGCTTGGATCAAGTGAGGTGGGATCTTTCACCACTGAGTTGACCTCTAGGGTTTGTAGTCTCAAAACCCTCAAAACTGTTTGTGCTCAAGAGCCCAAAAGAAAAATGCAATAATAATCCAAAAGTGAATGAGAAGTGTGGCCTTCCTTTCTTTTATACTTCAGTTCTATTTCTCTGTTGAGTTAGTTAACCCCTAGGGTTAACTCCTAGCTTTCCCTCACATGCTCTTTTCTTTTCCTTAGTTACCTTTTCTTCTCAAAGTCAACTCAATAATATAACGTTGTGCTTAGGTGATGGCTTTTGGTTGACTTTGTCCCCATAATGCATGAGACTATAGTCTAGTGGGGACAACTAGACCACTGAGTCTCTCCAACCCTCTTCATCAAGAGGTGGGGGACATTACAGTCTCCCCTACTAGAAATTGCTTGCCCACAAGCAATTATGAACTTGTCTCCTGTAGCACCTGTTCACTTTCCCAAGTAGCATCCTCAATAGGTAAGTTCTTCCACTTGACTAAATATTCATTGATGCTCCTCTTCCTTAATTTCTTTTCCTGGACTTCTAGTATCTCTTCTGGTATTAGTATCAATTGCCCTTGTTCATCCAAGGGTGGCAGTTCCTCAATAGGAATGATGTGTTTGCCTATGGCTCTCTTCAAGCATGACACATGTAAAACATTGTGTATTTTGCTCTCCTGTGGGAGATCAAGCTCATATGCCACGACCCCTACCTTTCTGTTGACCCTGTATGGTCCAAAGAAGCGGGGTTGGAGCTTTTCTGCACCACTGCTCTTAATGGATGCTTGTCTATATGGTTGGAGCCTCAAGTAAACTAAATCACCAACCTCAAATGTGTGCTCCACCCTGTGCTTGTCTGCCTGAACATTTTGCTGATTTTGTGCCCTTTACAGGTGGTCCTTAAATTCTTTGAGTATATCCTGACTCTGCTGAATCCAATCCTGAACCATAGGGGCCCTGTTGTCAACAAAGACAATCTCCACAAAGGAGAGGGGATCATAACTGTACAAGGCTCTGAATGGTGGCATACCAATAGACATATGATGGGTGGTGTTGTAGCAATATTCCCCCAAATGAAGCCAGTTAACCCATGCCTTCTGTTGCCATGACACATAATTTTGGAGGTAGCCTTCTACCCACTTGTTGACTATCTCTATTTGGCCATTAGTTTGAGGATGGTAGCTGGTGCTCGGGGTTAAGGCCGTACCTACCAACCTGAATAGTTCCTGCCAAAAGGTGCTCATGAACCTGCTGTCTCTGTCACTCACAATGGTCTTGTGTAGATCATGTAATCTGAAAACCTCCCTGAAGAACAAATCTGCGACCCTTGCTACACTGTACTATGTGGCAATGGCGAAAAAATGTGCAAACTTGGTTAACCTGTCTACCACCACAAAAATGCAATCTTTGCCTTGTGCTTTGGGCAATCTGTGATGAAGTCCATAGATATGCTTTCCCATTTGTGCTCTCAGGGATGGATTGTGGTTGTAGTAATCCCGCTGGATGGGTGTGCTCATCCTTGTTTACCTGACAAGTAGTGCATTCCTTGTTGTGGCACATTTGTAATGTTCCCCACCTCTTGATGAAGAGGTATTGAGAAAACTCAGTGGCCTAGGCATCCCCACTAGGCCATAGTCTCACACTGAGGGGAAGGGTCAACCAAACTAAGGTTATATTCTTAAGTTGACTTGATAAAAAGGTGAAAAAGAGTTAAAAGATAACTCAATGAAGGAATAAAAGCGCTGGAGGTTGAGTTAGGAGTTAACCCTAGGAGTTAACCTAACTCAACAGAGAAATAGAAGAAAAGTATAAAGAGAAGGCTGGGGCGCACCCATTATTCATGCTGGATTTTGGTATTTGCTTGTTGATGCTCTTGAGCATACAGTTTTGAGGGTTTTGATATTACAAACCCTAGTGAGCAACTCAGTGGTGAAAGATTCCACTCACCTTGCTCCAAGCTTGGTCTCGGGGATGAAATACTCCACCCACACCATTCTATCACCATCATCTATTCAGGAGGACTAGCAGGGCCGTACCAGCTAGGGTTTGTCTTGCAGGGGTGCATTAGTTGTTGAGGAAGAGTTCGATCCAGCCTTTGGAAGAAGCTTGAGAGGTTTCCAGCATTAGGGTTTTGCTTGCAAGCCCTTGCTCATCATTTTGAGGGCTTCTTGGAGGAGTTATCACGTCCCTATCATTTACTGCAGGTTGGGACAATTTCAGGAGGAAGGGTACGACTTGTGATTCGGTATTTCTCAGATCTAGAAGGCTGGAGGCCAGATCTGACCTTGAGACTTCTCTCAAGTGCTTATAGGTACCCGATCTATCATCTGGGAGAGTTCCAGACGATTTGGAGCCCACATTCAACTAGGCTTTACTATTGGCCATATTCAGGGTTGCAGCAGGGCTGTACCATCCTAGGGGTTCTGCAGATTAGAGAGGGAGCTTCAGTATTTGAGCTCCATACTTTAGGAGGAGGCGTCTAGTGCCTTGATCTATTATTGAGGAGGGTTTGGTAGCATTTGGAGGGCTTGATCTTCAGGAGGGCCGAACCATTGGTGTCCTTGTCTTCAGCAGGCCGTACTAGCAGTCAACAGGGCCATACTAGTTGCTTGAGGGTTAGGATGAAACCCTAGTTTTGCAGTTGAGCGTTCATCTCCTATTGCAACGTTTGGGAGGTTGGATTTGTAGCTCTTGGAGCATTTTGTATGCAGCTCCATTATTGTCTTGAAGCCATCTACTTCAGATTTGCTTCTCTATTGTATCAGGTGCTTGCTTTCTTATAATAAAGTTCAGCTATTTGCTTCTGGTTCCTATCTTGTGTAGTGTTGATGATCTTCACATGATTACAATGATTCTTGTATAAATTTGTGGCTGAATAACTGAATAAACCCTAAGGCCGAAATATTCATGGCCAACTTGCATACACAACAAATAATAATCAAATCAGTGGTTAGTTAGTGATTCCAAGCAAAAAATTGGTTTGGGATCATTACAACATCACATCTTCCTTCAAACCTTTCCAAGCGAATATTTCCCTTATCTGTCGGTACATCTTGACGAACCCTTGATGTCCTGCCACTGGTGAATCATGGCATGCTTGTAGTACCTTGGCTTTAAAGGTTGACTCAGGGACCAAGAAGATTCGACCCTTGTAATATATGATGTCATCCATAATTCTGAAGTTGTCATCTTGTACCTGTCCATCCATTAATTCACATGCAAATTGGTTCTTTGAGTATTCTACCAAAAGGTGGGCCTTCCAGCCAACTGAGATGTCAGTCATATCATATACTGATGGTCTCCTGAATAATGCATCGGCCACCACATTATTCTTCCCTTTGACAAACTCAATGTCAAAGTCATAAGCTTGTATCTTGCTAACCGACTTATGCTGCCTCTCATTTAAGTCCTTTTGATCCAAAAAGTACTTGAGACTGTTGTGATCTGTCTTGACTACAAATTTCGCTCCTACCAAATATTGCCTGAACTTAGCCAATGCATGGATGATGGCCAACATCTCTTTGTCACAGATGGTGTGGAGAAGCTCAGGACCCCTTAGTTTTTGGCTTTCATAGACAATAGGGTGCCTATTCTGCATAAGCACTGCTCCAATGCCCTCCCCTGAGGCATCACACTCCATTGTAAAGGGTTGTGCGAAATTTGGTAGAGCCAAGACTGGGCATGTACTCATCACCTTTTTCATTTTGTCAAAAGTCAATTGTGCCTCTGGACTCCACTTGAATGCTACTCCACTTGAATGCTCCCTTCCTGGTCAAATCGATCAAAGGTGCACAAAGCTGAGAGAAGCCTTTGACAAGCCTCTTATAATAGCAACAAATGCCAAGAAACCCCTTCAATTCTGTGAGGGTCTTAGGTGTGGGCCAATCAAGTATAGCTTGTATCTTCTCTTGGTGTACCTGTAGCCCTTTCACCCCAATGATGTGTCCCAAATAGAGGACCTCTGTCATTCCAAATTCACATTTGGATTCCTTAGCATACAAAGATTGCCCTTCCATGATAGTTAGAATCTGTTCTACATGTTGAATATGCTCCTCCCAAGTCTTGCTATAGATTAACAAGTCATCAAAGAACACTAAGAGGAACTTCCTTAATTGCTTGTTGAAGACATGGTTCATGCAAGATTGGAAGGTGGTTGGCGTATTAGTCAGCCCAAAAGGCATCACTAAGAACTCATAGTGACCGTAGTGACATCTGAACGTAGTCTTGGGTACATCTTGCTCCCTCATCTTTATCTGATGATAGTCTGAGCGCAAGTCATTCTTTGTGAAGTATACAACCCCATGAAGCTCATCCAATAGCTCATCAATCCTAGGGATGGGGTATCTGTTCTTGATTGTCTTCTTATTCAAAGCCCTGTAATCAATGCACATGCGCATGGTCCCATCCTTCTTTTTCACTAGCACCACTGAAGATGCAAAGGGATTGAAACTTGGCCTAATGTGACCCATGTCTAACAGTTCTTTAATAGCCTTCTCGATTTCATCTTTGTATTTCTTTGGGTGCCTATAGGGAGTGGTGATGACAGGTTTCGCTCCCTCCAACTCTATGATGTGCTCAAACCCCCTATCTGGTGGTGCTCTTGGTGGAATGGGCCCAAAGACTTCGCTGTGCTTGTTAATGATCCTCTGAATCTCTGGTGAGTAATGAGTCTCCCCTTTCTTATCCACCCGCATTGATATTCTACATTTGACTGCATATGCAATGTCTTCTCTCCTAAAAATGGCCTCCATGCGCTTTGTTGTAACCACCCTAGGTGTGTTTCTTGTCATGCCCCTGAGAACCACCTTTTTTCCATTTTCCTCTGTGAAGGACATCTCCATGGTCTTGTAGTTGGTAGTGATTGGCCCCAGCGTACTAAGCCACTAAAATCCAAGCATGATATTAGTGTCTGGAAGGTCCATCACATAGAAGTCTTGTGCCAAATCATGTCTGCCCAATGTAAGCTTCATTCCCGGAATATACCTGTCATAGGGCATAGTGCGCCCCCTGCTACTTCCACCCTGAATCCTTCAAATTCAACAATAGGTATGTGTCTTCGTTGTAATAGGGCTGAATCAATGAAGTTGTGTCTTTTTTTCTTAACTTTTTTTTTCTTTATGGAAACAAGAACTTCTTGTTCAAAAAATTCTTGTACGTGAATTTCCACGATAGATATATTTAATTCTTGTGCTGAAGTAAGAGAACTTGAATTTACCGGAAAATTTGTGGTAGTTTAAACCATTCTTTTACACTTTGTTTCTTTTCAATATTCTTGTCAATGCAAGGTGGAAGGAATCTCTTTACTTTTTTTTTTTAATTTTTGGGTAATAGTTTATTTTTCTTCAATATTGTATTGTGCAGTGGAAATTTTAGACTTCAAATGGCCAAGGGCCAATTATGGTCAAGGACCAAAAAATTTAGAGAAACTTTGTTTGTGGCGAAAAGGCGGATCGAGACGAAGCTCTGATACCACTATGGTGAACCAAGCCGGTTCACCAGGTAAATACCAAATGTAGGTAGGACACCAAGTTAGAATCCATAAAGGATATTATATTAAATAATAATGCATATGAATATGAGATGATGAGATACAATAAGAATGAGGGCCTTATATACCTACGTAGGGGTGCCCTTCCATGAAGAGACGTGACCTTTCATTGGGAAGGTGTCTCTTCATTAATTATTCATTAACTATTATAATGTATTTATATTTATTATTATATATTATGTTCATAACAGAGGACAAAATTGGATACATGATATATATTCTCAATCACCAGAAAGTTGAGATTAGTTGAGATGTCACCTTCGATGAGAGTGCAACTTTCAGCAAATTAAAACAGGACTGTGCAAAAGAGGTTCATGAGGAGGAGAATGAAGTTACTAGAGTTCCAGAGGCAGAAGCAGTTGAACCTGTTATCCCCATTTTGTGGATAACTAAGGAGATGATGTCTCAAGGCCCTTAAGTTGCAGATATGGAGTGCCGAGAGACTACATGACCAACAGTACCCTTTGCACAAATGGAAAACCCACTCACCACCACAGATGGTCACAGGTTTGCAGATGGCATCCACCACACAGCCTGGCTTCCAGAAGGCAGTGGGCCTTGCTCCATGAGGTACAAGTCAGTATTATGGTGAGCATCATTTCAATATTTAAGCCATTTTATTATGTTGTATCTTAGGTTGCTCTAGATTTCATGATATATGCTTGGACATTATGCCTTTTTCCCTGCTTCACCTTGGTGGTTGACATTGTTCCCTAGTAAGTGGTTTTCCTTGGGGATGGGTTTGCTACTGGGAACTCCCTTAATAAGCCATCGTACCGTTCTCGACCATACTTAGCACTTTTCATCATTATTCCCCTCCATTTTCTTATTTCTTGGGATTTTAGGGTGTATTGACCCAAGAAGGGGTTGTCCCTCATTCTATGGGAAGGAGGGGCTAAAGGCCCAGAGGGGTTGATATTGGGTAAAAGACAAAAGCCTTGTATAAGCCTTCCAGATGCTTTGCCCAGGGATCACCCAAGAAAGCAATGAAACACTTATCTTTGAATAAAGGGGACCCGCATTATAATAAAGAATACTTAAAAGGTTAGTTGAAGCATAGGAGGTCTCATCACGAGCTGACCTATCACGTCCATGAATATCTAGTGGTATGACATTACCATCATCTGGTCACCAAACTAGAGTAATGGCTCTCAATTGCATGGCTGAGAGAAAGGGGGTCTCATCACGAGCCAACCTTCTCATTTCCATTAAGTGTTTGTGGGTGACATTGCCACCATCTCGTCACCACGCCAGGGCAGTGATCTTCAACCTCTCCTTATGCTATATTGAAAGAAAATAAAGAAAGAAAGATAAAAGGCAATTGATGGGCTTGGAAAAAGTGCATTGCGGACGAAGGTATCACACACCCTCTACAAAGGCACCCATGAATGAGACAATACGACCCCTTGTATGTCATGAGCCCTACGCTCATTGAGTCTTGGCCCCAACCACTTCATCCACTTTACATAGCTTAGAGAGGGATCTCTTGGAAATTATCCTTGACCTAAGGCAAGATCTACCCAATAGGACACCTCGTCAACCCTCCCATATTCAAGCTTGACAAGTTGCATAGTGTCTTTGAGTTGTTAATTGTTTGATATAATGATCTTTGATGCACATTCTTAGATGGCTTATTTATTGATTGGATTCACTTAACATGATGTTATGACTTGAGATCCTTGGAGGGTGTGCTCATTTGTCTTTGTAGGACCTAGTTGGTGGATAGTTTTGGGCAAGGTTACCAGAACCGGACCGGTCATTGAACCGGTCGACCCAAAAAACCAGCGCCGAACCGGAAAAAAACCGGATCAAAAAACCGGTCACTAAAAATACATAAAATATTCAAATTTTGAAAAACAAATACATATTGATGTGCATCCATGTGAAGCCAAAACCAGTATGCAAAAATTTGCAAAGTTTCTCATATATATAAAACAAGTAACATTGTATAAAACCAAAATAGCACTAACAGTAAGTGGCAAGTGCACTCCATAGTCATATGAATATTTGGATTTTGAATCAAAATACATCATCAAAAAGGCTCTAAATGGCCTATAAAGTCCAAAAATAACTCTAGAGTCTATGCTAGAGGCTAGAGAGTAGAGACTACACAATCTAATAGTTTGAATCTACATACTGAAACTTAGACTCGGACTAAGACTCAGACTTAGAGTCATCATCTACATCCTCAACATGAGTAGACTCAACAGGGGGATTTCGAGCCTGGCTTGATTCCCCTGGTCCAGAAGGCAAAGATACAGTTGCAACATCAGTGCACACATTCTCTTGATGTGTTTGGGGATCCAAATCCATCCAGGAAAGGTCTTCATTGTCAAAAGTTGTTGGTGAGTCTTTTTTTTTTTACTTTTTAAAAACATTTTTCAAATCCCCACTTTTCCAGCCGTATGGATAAATTAAAAAAAAAAAAAACCGGAAAAACCCGGAAAAACCGGTTTTGTATGGAACCGGTCAAAAGCGGTTTGAATGTCCGGTTTGAACCGGTAAGCCCTGTGAATTGGTCGGTTTTACCGGTTCCGGTCCGTTTCTGGTAACACTGATTTTGGAAGAACAAGCCTAGCTTGGGCTTCCATGGGGCTACAAGCCCACAGGTTGGATGCTAGGGTCCCGCATACTAGATGAGAGAGATCAGAGTTGGAAGGCCTTGATGATGACTTGGATGATGACTATGAGGAGACATTTGCAACCGTGGCGAGATATACCTCAATCAAGACTATACTGTCATTAGGCGTAGTAATGAAATGGAAGGTGCATCAAATGGATGTGAAGACAACCTTCTTGAATGGTGAAATAAAAGAGGAAGTATATGTGGAGCAACCACAAGGGTTAGAGGTACATGACAGGGAGATGCATGTGTGCAGATGGAAGAAGGATTTATATGGATTAAAGAAGGCACCCAGAACATGGTATGGTAGGATCGATATTTTTTTGACGAGCTTAGGATTTACAAAGAGCAGTGCAGTTCCTAACCTTTACTTTAAGGTTGTGGATGATGGTCCGTTAATATGTAGAAATTCTGAGGTCCTATGAGGCTTCCAGCTAAGGTCTGTCCTTGACCTTAGTATGGCTCTAAGTTTCAACTGTGTGGCTATCTTTTCTTGCTTTTTTTAGGACAACAAACAATCACCAAAATTTCTGCTCAATATTTGATGGTTAAGTGCTCTTTTAAGGTGCCCTTGCAAGTGTTTTCTTTACTCAATGTTAGCACATGCAATATACATTAAAACACATAACACTACCTCTAGATCTTTAACTTTAAAATGTTGATCTACACTTCTAAGAATGCATAAATTTGACACAGAATTTTGGTCAACATGACCCTGGAAAAACCCCCCATGGGGAAAACCAGTTTGGAACAGATATATATAGAAGGCTTCAAAGAAAAATGTACAACACAGGAAACATATACAAGTGAACTTGGTACAATAGAAACCACTCTCGGATGCCTTGGAGTTCCTCGAAGACTTTCCCACAAGCCTTGTGAAGTAAGGCGCCCCTTGCCTTGGTGAGGCTTTCTTCCTCTTGCTTGCTTTGTCTTTATCCTGATGCCTTTGTCTTTGACCCTTTTCCTTTACCACTGAGATGCCATGATCTTTCCTTTACCCACTTGAAGCTTGAGTGACCCTTTCCTTTTCCCTTGAAGTTTGCGCCCTCTCTCTCAAAGTGCGCCCTCTTCCAAGATATGGTGCGCACCTAGCTTTGGTGTGCCCTCTCCTCTAGCAAAAGCCTCCCACTAAATGCGCCCTTAGTTCTCCTCACTAAGGCTCCCTCTCACAGGTGCTCAAGCTCTCCACACAAATCACTCATGTATGAAGTGCGCCTCTCCTCCTCCAAGTGCGCACTCAACCATAGAATGCACCCTCACTCAAGTATGTGCCTCCTCCTCCATGGAAGCACCTCCTCCAAGCTGATGCGCCTTCCCTCACTCAAATGGGAAAACCCTCATGCAAGTGTGCCCCTATCTCCTCAAGAAATGTGCCCTTTCTCTCCTCCTCTTCTCCTCTTCTCACAAGTGAAGAATGAATCTCAAAAATTCACTAAACCCTCCTTTAGCCTCCTTTGGGCCAAGCCCTAAAAGATCAATGGCCTAGATCCAATCTAGCCAAGTATAATCAATGGGTGAGATCTAATCCAAAAATCTCACTAAAGAAACCCACTTTCCTTAGTTGCTTTATGTCTATTAATTCACCCACTTTGTGAATTAATTATCACTTTAATGACTTAAGTGACATATTTCACTTTTGACTTAAATCTCCTAAGTCAAAGTGAAATTAGAATCATAAAGTAAAGTACAAGGGCAATAGTCTCCCCCTTTGTGTTTAGAGACTCATAAACACATGGGGACCACTTTCCAAGGTACCCAAATCTCAACACTCCCTCTTATTGAGGAAAGTGCTCGTCACCACCAATCTCATCCTTGTAGAGGACATGGTTGCCTCCTGGCATATACTCGGTGAGTATGGCTGTACCCTGATCATTGAAAGTAGTCTCTGTCACAGATCTGTTCAATCTGTGTGATCTATAAATGGAACTGTCTCTCCACCTATCCAAGATCACCTAGATATCGGCGTCACACCAAAGATTTACACCTTGGTCTCCCACCAAGGATTTCCAGCTCCTGGCATCTTGCCAGTGGTCACTACTCTTGGCATCTCACCAAGAGTCACTCTCTTGGCATCTCACCAAGAGTCTCCACCTGTTGGTATCTCACCAAGAGTCATCAACTTGGCCTCTCGCCAAGTAACTTCCACTTGAAGTGGATCAAGAACCTGATCTGCCCGTCTCAGAAGCCAAGTGAGGCTCAAGCCTCCGTGGTGCCCTGCCGCTCCTCCTCATCAATCTCTAATGCTCTGAAGTTGTAGTACATGTTGTCGCCTTATACACACCTGGGGTAATGTGGAAGAAACCTTCAATCCACTTGGTGTGTCCTTGGGGGCAAGTTTTGAGTCAAGGTGCTGTCACCTAATCCTCAACTCCTCCGTCTAGGCCAACTCCTAGCGAAGCCAAGGGGGGTAGTCCCTATAAAAAAATCCTAAGGCTCTTTTAAACTAAGAAAAACAAAAGAACTACTTCTAGGAGTTTATTGCTTTATAAAACAAAGACATTCAACAATTAA
This sequence comes from Picea engelmannii, assembly GCA_009831015.1. Lineage (NCBI taxonomy): Eukaryota > Viridiplantae > Streptophyta > Pinopsida > Pinales > Pinaceae > Picea > Picea engelmannii. The sequence continues at coordinate 103,861 of ML815268.1, read as the reverse complement.
CATTCAGCATTTGAGGTAATCACATAAATCGTTTATCCATAAGCATGCATATATCAAGTAGGATACAAGATCTGCAAAATTAACGAAATTAGTTAGACAATTGCATGAATGAAATAAATTGCTCACATAAAGATAAACGAGTTGTACCAGTCCCTTAAAAGGAGTCGTGGGCAATTGTTGATTGAGTGTTTTATTAAGATAAATTAAAGGTAGATTAATGAGAGAATATGTGGCCTCTTTAGAGGCTAGCTCTTTGTTTGGAAACTTGCGAAGAACTTACTGAAACCCAAGAGGTCTCACCAATAAGTTTACTAAGGGTGTTGGATGTCCAAAACGGGTGGGAAACCAGGTCTCGAGAGGGCCTGTCTTACTGCACAGATTCCCCTTAGGCGTTTTCCTGTGCATTGAGCTAACAACTTCCGAGATTTCCCTAATTAAACTACAAACAATGTTTATTGACTTTGCAAGACTGAAAGAGATAAACTTTGTAAAGTAACTGGGAGATATGCTTTGTAAGAAAATTGAAAAAGTTGAACTTGCAAGAGTTATTGCTGAAAGTGGAAAATAAACTCTAAAATAAACATGCATAAATATTTAAAGTATTTTTAGACATGCATGTGAAATGTGAGTGTCATGTGTGTTAGTTTTGCTTATGATTGCATGTGTGTTTAAGATAAAAAGATTAAACTTGCACAAAAAGAAAGTAAAGTCAAACCACGACACGCAAATCCCCCTAATGGGGATGGAGAAACTGGGCACAAAAGGGTCCGCTTTTATTAAACCTATTACAATGAGAACTAAGTTATCTTTGATCTTCTTCTTATAAACTTGGATCCTTATAAGCTTTGGATCTTAAAAATTATAAGGAAATTAAAACAGAAAAAACTTCTTTGATGAAGTAGGAAACCCCCGAATACTCTTATTTCGCCAAAATCGATGGAATCTCCCCTTGTGCCTGTTATTTCTGCAAGAAAAAAACAAGAAATTAAATCCCAAAGATGGCCAAAAACACTTTAGAAGTGTCTTTGGTCAACTTAAAAAAATTCAAAAAATGACTAAGTAAAATTTATGCTAAAACTTGTAAATTTTTTAGAGATTTTGGGGCTGCCTTTTAGGACAGCAAATGAAAGCACTTTGATTTTGCTAAATAAAAGAAATGAAGTTCAAACAATCATACCCCTTCAAGCCTTTAAATTTTACATAAAAGAAACTAGCAATAAAAGAGTCTTTCTTAACTAGATCTAGCTTTAGATAGATGAAAGAAATGCCTAGATCTAGATACTTTGCAAGCAAAAATGAAACTAAGTTAAACTTTGAATTCAAATATAGCTTCTTATGCTTGCATGAAGGAAGTAACCAGATAACTTTTGAAGAATGTGAGAGGGAGAAAGGAAGAAACTCTTTTTTCCAAGAATTGAAAAATATGGGCTATGGAGTCCTTAATGAAGAGTAGAGGGAGCTTTAGTCCTTGATAATCTTGGACAAATGAAGGTTGAAACTACAACCATTCAATCCTCCAAGCTTGGAGAACCTATAAACAAATATACTTCAACCCTGCAAACACTGTTAATGAAGGTCTCTCCTACATAAAACAAAAACTCAGATATGCATGTTAGTTTAACCAAAAAAAAGACATGCAATATAAAGGTTTATGAGTTATAAGAAAAGAAATGAGATTAATCAAACTAGATTTACCTCACTCTATTGTATGACAACATACTTTCAAAGCCTTTGCAATAGATACACAAAATTGAAGCAAAATACAGATTACCTCATAACCATAGCATAAGATTCAAGCATCCACACATAGCATCAACACCGATGGAACTCCAAAGTCTCTTTATTCAATCTTAGAAATGACAAAATGATACAACAATGTAGGTATAACTTCCCAAAACTCCAACTAACAATGGAGGAGGGGTAGCCTTGCTTAAATAGCATAACGGGTGACAACTCCAAAGAGGGATGCGCATAGGATTTAGGAGATGTGTGAGAGTGAAAGGGGAGTGGCACACTTAGTAAAGGGAGAGATGCGTGGGGTTAAATGGAGGTGTGTGGAGTGAAGTGAGGTGGAAGGGTAGTGGAGTAGAGTGTAGGGTGAGTGAAGTGGGAGTGAGTGGAGTGGAAGGGGGAGTGTGAGAGCGAGTGAGGGCTTTGGGATGTGTGCCATCCCTTTAGGATGCGCCATCTCATCAAGTGGGGTTGAGTCCCCCACATTGGGATCTCCTCCACGCCTTTCATCCTAAGTGAAGTTGCCTTACCCTTTTCTCAACCTGCCTTGGTCTTCAGTCAACTGGGGACACAAAAAAAACATGTTTTTGACATGTTCCCCAGTTTCCCTAAAAAATAGGGATTTAATTAAATTACCCCTTTTCCGTATTTTTAGAGTAAAATTCATTTTTTAGTGAAAATAATCACTTTTTTTTGTCTCGAAAGAAGGGAAATCGGGGTTTACATGATACTCTGGACTGGAAAAAGACCATAAATATGGCATTTGGCAATGTTTGATGCCATATTTTTACAACTTATTGCTTTACAATTAAAAAGTTCCATTTTTGTGGGAATTTTACTTTTTTCACTAAAACATTAAAAAAAAACTATCAAACCTAGCCGCAACTTCCATATGACTCAATTAAGATGACCTAGTATGAGTTCATATACATTTAGACACTGGGCATTGGTTATACCATGCCAAGGCCTAACCACCAGCACATACTCCAACTTTGGAGTCAGTCTCTTGAGTGAAAAAACTTAGAAATTATTAATCACCCACAAAGGTAGGCAAAAAATAATTAACAAGTAAAAAATAACACTCTATAGTACATGCTCGTACCTAGGTCTTAGGTGACCAATAGCCTTTTACAATATCTCATACTCAAGTCATTTATTACAATGGTGGAAATGCGGAAAAATGTGGTCTTTTGAAAGACTGACTGAATTCTGAACTCTGTCATATGAGCACTGATTGCTCAATCCTTGGTGGCTCATCAGGAAATCCAGCTTGTGCAAACTGGTGGATAACAGTACCAACCCTCTGTCTTCTGGGCTGCTCTGAAACTGAAGCTATCATGGGTGGACCAGTCACCCACTCTGATGATGATGTCCAAGGACACTGAGTCTGCTCTCCCTCTGAATCACTGTTGTAAGTCAGTCAGTCCTCCTCAACTTTGTCTCCCCATCTAGTGCTGGATGGTGTAATAGGAGACAAAGTAGTCATGAATGCACACTCTCTTGCAAACTTCTCACTGAACTCTGTCTCCTCTGTTGTTGTTGCTGACCCATCCTGCTGCTTCTTCTTCTTCTTGGGACACTGTCTTGCATAGTGACCCATCTCTCCACAGGCAAAGCATCTCACTGTGTTCATGTCTCTCTTCAGCCCACTGTTGCTGCTTTCTCCTCCCTGTGGTGGGGCCCCAAACTTGGGACCCTGCCGACCTCCACGAGTGGTCTTCTTCTTGCCCTTTGTCTAAAGAGCAAGGTCCTCATCACCCGAAATTGACTGTTGTTGCTGTCCAGAAGCCTCTGCCACTAGTCTAGTCTCCTCCTGGACGAAGTCATCCCACATCCTCTCCAATGTAGGCATAACCTCTCTGGCAACAATGTCACGTATGAATGTACCCCATGGTTTGGTAAAGTTGTTCAAAGCTGTCCTCACCATACAGTTGGGATCCACAACCTCTCCGATGACTCCAAGCTCGTCTTTGATCTGGGTGTATCTACCAAGGAACAAAGTAATCGACTCATCCTCGAGCATGCAAATGCCCCTCAGTCGATCATGAAGAACCAACTTCCGGTTCTCATCAGAGCTCTCATACAACTTGCATAGAGATGCCCACATCTCGTATGCATAAGTCTTCCCAGTCAAGTGGGGAATAATATGATCCCTCACTGCATCACAAATGGTCCTCTTTGCCTTGTTGTTCCTGTTCCTGAAATCTACCAACAAGACTGGGGTAGTAACAGGAAGAACCGAAACATGTTCCTCAACTATATCCCATAGTTCGAGGTCCTCTAAGACAAAGATGATCCTCGCCTTCCAAGGCGACCAATTGCTAGCCTCCGGCTAGCCTATCCTCCACACGCATCTGAGATACTGACATGTTTGCCAAACTGCGCTCACTCGATGCTCCAAGTGCAAAGGAATGTTGCCTCACTCCTGTCAACACAGGTGTGAAAAGAGGCAAGCGAACATTGACCTCACTCCTAGCAAATAGGTGTGAAAAGAGGTTGTAAACTACAGCCTCACTCCTGTCCACGCAGTTGTGAAAAGAGGCTGTCCACAAGTGTCAAAAATCAGCCCAACAAATCTGCCCACAACTGTCCACAAACTCTGTCAACAAACAGTCCAAAATCTGCCCTAAACTGTCCAACTGGCACTAAATGAGAGGTACCTTCAGATCTGAATTTTATTCACTATTTTGGACTGTAAACTTGCTGTCCAAAAACAACCAACAGATCTGAAATAATTCTCACAAAACTGCCCACAAAAATGCTCAAAAATCAGCAAGTCTAAGCCACCATTGGCTCTGATACCATGTAGAAATTCTGAGGTCCTATGAGGCTGCCAGCTAAAGTTTGTCCTTGACCTTAGTATGGATCTAAGTTTCAACTGTATGTCTTTCTTTTCTTGTTGTTTTTAGGACAGCAAACAATCACCAAACTTTCTGCTCAATATTTGATGGTTACGTGCTCTTTTAAGGTGCCCTTGCAAGTGTTTTCTTTACTCAATGTTAGCACATGCAATATACATTAAGACACATAACACTACCTCTAGATCTTTAACATTAAAATGTTGATCTACACTTCTAAGCATGCATAAATTTGACTCATAGATTTTTGGTCAACATGACCCTGGAAAACCCCCCCCATGGGGAAAACCAGTTTGTAGCAGATATATATAGAAGGCCTCAAAGCAAAATGTACAACACAAGAAACATATACAAGTGAACCTGGTACAATAGCAACCACTCTCGGATGCCTTGGAGTTCCTCGAAGACTTTTCCACAAGCCTTGTGAAGTAAGGCGCCCCTTGCCTTGGTGAGCCTTTCTTCCTCTTGCTTGCTTTGTCTTTATCCTGATGCCTTTGTCTTTGACCCTTTTCCTTTACCACTGATATGCCTTGACCTTGCCTTTACCCACTTGAAGCTCTGTGATGCAGAAGCATCGTCAACAAGCCCACGTGGAGGGACAACTCAGCGTCATAGCACGTCTTTTTAATTATTTGGAATCTAAAAGCTGGCATTTTCCTGTAGATCCGTTTTGAACGCATGATTGAAGAAGAGAGAAACGTTCGGAAACTGAATGAGCACGAGAGGTCTGGGAGTTTCACTCTCAGTCTTGAATGCAATGGAGCTTGAGTAGTTGTTAGCTGTTACTTTGATAGAAGATGTAGTCGGAGGGAACCCTAGGACCTTCCTGTATAGGTATATGCATGGCATGCCCAAATGAGTCTGTTGGAGGAGTATTGTTACTGAATAGGAGGTAGCTTCAAGTTAGTTAGAAATCCTTAGAGGAGGAATAGGAGATAGAATAGTTCTTTGAAAGAGCTTGAGAGAGATGAGAGTCTGTTACAGTCCAGCCTGCACATATTGTAATCAGACATTCATGTTAATAGGAAGAAAGTAGTTTTTCCTACATATGAACTTTCTGTGAGTTTATGTGTATCTGATGAATGTTATCTGTGTGTGTTTATGTCTGCTATAGATGTATGATAGATTTCATTTGCAATAGGAAGATAGATTTTTCTATTTTTGTTGAGTTTGAAATATCATTCTGGGTTCTTTAGGTTGTGCAAGGAGTGCACAATAGAACGTTGGAGGTTCTGTAACCGGTGCAAGGACTGCGCATTTGAATTCTGTTGAGTCAAAAAAGAATGTGCCAAGAGGGCACACTAGAACGATAACAACTCAGGGGGAAACCTCAAGGTTGTAGAATACCTTAGAGGAGAAACTGTGCAGAGAAAGCACAGAGAGACAGAGTCACTGAGAACTCTGTAGAGCTCTGTTAGGTGGGCGTCGAGCAGGTGCAAGTGTGCACAAAGAGAATTCTCTGTCGAGTTCAAGGAGAAGAGTATCAGAGGAAGATACTCACAGAGTTACAGAACACTCTGTAGAAAACGCTCAACAAGGTGTTCTTTGAGCAAAAGTTGTCGAGAGGGCACAAGAATCCCTTTGAGGAGTAAAGGGACTGAAACCTTAGAACTTGAGTAAGAAAAATCTCAAAAGAGACAGCGCAAAGAGTGCGCGTAGAAGTGAAATTACATCAAGTTCACAAGCTCAGGAGGAGTAGTGCAAGTTTGCACGCAGAGCACAAGTGTGCGCCAGAGTCGAGGACAATCTTCATTGTCAAAGCTTAGGAGGAAAAGCGGAGTCGAGACCCTTTCAACTGGTTTCGCAGGAGAAGGTTCAAAGACCAAAATCTTTGAACACTTAGAAAATTTCCCAAGTCCAGGAGAACAAAAAATTTATCATAGGAGTGACCAAGTCTGTTTCGACTCATAAGCTCAGAAGAGATAGCGTAAAGTTCCAATTTCAAGGGGTGCAAAGGGACTGCTACGAGGTGTGCCCAACAATGTTGTATATGTCGTGTCGAGGAAAGTGCCGACGAGGGTCCGAAATGTAATTTCTCGGCGACATCGACAGAAAATGTCAGAATATGTCGGAAAATGTCGCAAGACCTCAAAAAAATACAAAACACTCATTTTTTTCAATTTTTTAAACTTGTAAAGCAACAACAACATCAAATAAACACTTTGCTACATAAATATGAAAATACAACAAATAAATAAGATGCATAAGATGTCAAGTGGTCACATATCGTTAGTAAATTGAAAATTTTGAAACATGTTCCTGATAGGATGATAGTAGATACAAAATCACATCAAATGATCAAAATAAATGTATCTCATGAGATGAATCATCATGAGGCATCCAGATACTAAATAGTACATGATAAAATGAAAATGATAGATCATAGGAATCCAAATCATTGATTCCCTCTAGGCCGTGCTGCTCTAGCCCTTTTATGGGTAAAGGGCACCAAGTTTCCTTTGGAAGCAGTAGGTGGTCGTGGAGGTACTCTAGATGAGCTTGGAGTGGAAGCTCCAGCTTCTCTAGATGCTCCATTTGAGGTGGTAAGTGATGGGGACGAGGTGGAAGGAAAAGTGTGTCGCCTCCTCCCAGTCCCAACGGACCCAAGTCCAACTCCAGGTATGACTCTCTGTGGAGGTATTGGTGGCATTGGATCCACTGGAAGTCCAATCTCCTCCTCAGCCTCTGTATCCACTGGAAGTGGAACATTGTCCTCCTCCTCCTCCTCCTTTGTTGCCCCCTCCTCCATCAAATCATCTGCATGCTCCTCCAACCACTTGGGGGCCTCCTCCATCTCAGTCTCCTGAATCTCCACCCTCCATTGACTGGTGGTGCCAATGTTATCCAATGAAATGGCTTCTATGTCAGGTTCTTTGTCAATTTGCTTCACCCACAACCTTAGATTGTAGTAGACATATACCAAGTCATTAAGGCACTGGGTGCCTAACCTATATGAACATTTAGAGCTATAGTTAGTGATGGTAAATAAATAGTAAATAGTAAATAGTAAATAGTAAATTGTAAAAATTAACATTAAAAAAAGTATAAACAATTTAAAGTTTGATTGTTGCATTTTTTAACATTTCTAACCTGCTGTGCTTCTTGGAGTGTATCTTTTCAAAGACACTCCAATTGCGCTCACACCCTGAAGAACTACAAGTTTGACTAAGCACTCAAATGACAAGTTTCTGCAGCTTTGGGAGCTTTCCACCATAGTGTTTTCACCAAACATCTACAATGAATAAAATGAAAGGAAGACAACGAATTATATTTCGGATTTCCATCAAGTAATAAATGTCATATATAATATATAGAAAGGAATAAACAAAATTTGAAATTGAAGCTTACTTGGCATCCTTGTGGTCCTATCTTGGACAACCATATCATAGCCCAACATCCCGGATGCCATCCTATATATCTCATTCTGTCTAGAAATCTCTGAGCGTTCAGTTGGAGTCAACACCATCCTTTGAACAAATTGGAGGAAACCATCAATGACCTCACCATCAAAATTAAGTCCACAAGCATAAGCGAATGCAGGGTTGAGGTAGAGCCCTACTGCTTGAATGGGACGATGGAGAGTGTTATCCCATCGCTCATCAATCACACCCCATATCTGAGCTCTCTTGGTGAGTCCTTCCTCCCCCTTGTTCTCATAGTACCGGTAGGTAGCTTCCTTGGCCCTATCCATGGCCTCATACAAGTAGCCCATTGCGGGCTTCTCACCATCAACCAATCAAAGAACCCTCACCAAAGGTTCACTAATGGTACATACCTCCCCTACTCCACTCCAGAATCTCATGTCATGTCCCACAAGTTGGGCTATGGCTTGCCTATCTTGTTTGGTGCTATAGACACAAGCAACCGACTCATTAGAAAGAAACATTCTTTGTAAGTCCAACATACTATTGAGAAGCGACTGAAGAGAAATGAAGTTGGTGGCAAAACGTGTGATTGCGGGACGCACCAACTCTCTGTTCCCTATGAATTGTCTCATGAGTGAAAGAACATATGTGTGATTATATATATATTTTGTCACACTCCGAGCTGAATCAATGATTTTCTTGATCCAAGGAAGTTTTCCCATGTCCTCTAGCATCAAATCAATGCAATGGGCGGCACAAGGACTCCAGTACAAGGATGGATACCTCTGCAGAAGCATCCTCCCAGCAACAACATAATTAGCAACATTGTCTGTGATGACTTGGACAACATACTGCGGTCCTATCTCTTGGATAAAGCCATCCAACAACTCACGTAATAATTGTGCATCTTTTGTATATGCACTTGCATCAAGACTTTTGATAAACATTGTCCCCTTGGGACAATTAACCAAGAAGTTTATAATTGATCTGCCCTTCCCATCAGTCCACCCATCCGACATCACGGTGCATCCGGTGGTCTTCCATGTTTCCCTGAGCTGAGTTAATCTTTCTGTGCAGTCGACCTTTTCCCCTTGAAGGAAACGCCCTCTCAAATCTTGATAGGAAAGGCCCCTATACCCCGGGCCAACAATTGCAGCAGCTTCAAACATGGAATGGTAGAAGGGGTTATTGGTAATGTTAAAAGGTATATCACTCCAAAGAAAACATTTGGCCACAAGCTTGTCAGCCTCCTCCGTCTCTTTTCTTTTAATCAATGATCGAATAGAAGGTTGCCCCCTAGGTGTTGACCTCATCACAAAGTAAGATGAGGTTGATGAGGGGGCTGCACAAGTTGAGGGCCTTGTGGCTGAGGAGTGGGATTGTGGTACTACTGGTCCCCCCTCAGAGGCACTTGTTCTAGTGTATCTATTTGTAGTGGAACGTTCAAGTTCTTTTTTGCAAGCGTCGGTTGCATCCCTGTTATTAGCCATACCAATGAGTGATTGGTTTGCAATATGCACAATTTCCGGGGTACTTTTTGGACAAGCATCCACATCAAACCCAGGGATTTTGGCAAGGTGGTATTTCAAGCGGTTAATTCCTGCATAAATCTTTTTTCCGCAAAGATTGCATGTCAATACTTGTCTATTGGGAAGTTGCACTGCTTCACCATACACCCACATTGGATCCAATGCCTTCGGCATTTTCTTTAGATGAAAATATTAAACCTATGGCACAAAAAAAATAAAAAATAAACACACGATAATGCAAAGGTTAAATAATAAGAGCTAGATGAATTAGAAGGTGAGGCACATTGCAAACCCTAGCTTAACTATAAATATTTAAAAAACAAAGTTCAAATCTTCAAGTTAAAACTTCAAACAAATGAAAGAAAAACGTTTTTGATCATACCTGGAAATCTTGATCTCTCCGCTGGCGCTAATAGAAGCAAGATTCTTGGCTTTCTCCTCCTTGAATAGATGTACAATGACTTCCATCACACCTCTCTAGCTCTCTCACACTTCTCAAATGAAACAATGACTAAAGAAAAGGGACCTGCGGCCTCTAAAATCCCTCACACGCACTTTTTTCCGCGAGTCTTCTCAGTAGGTCGAAATATTCCATCGACTCGCAACACATTGACAATTTCTCGCGAGATGATGAAAGTGTCGTGACACTTTGAATGTGTCGAAAGTGTCGCGATATTTTCTCAACAAAATTTCGAGAGGGTGAAAATGTCGACGACATATCCGACATTTTCGATATGTCGGCGATATATTCAACAGTGGTGCCTAGTCACCCACAATAAGTTAAATCTTGCATAAGAACCTGTCGCAAGAAGTGCACAGATTCAAGAATTGACTAAGTGTGGAGAACGAGACTGCGAAGCGCAAGTAGTGCGTAAAGGGATTTCTTTTGAAGAAATAACTAAGTCCGGATTTCGTTAGAGATTCCGAGTTCGCAAGGAGTGCGTCAGAATCAAGCTCAGGAGAGACAACGACCAAGAATCAACAGAGAGGAGGAAGTCTGTTTAAGGTTATGAAGTGACGACTGAGATCTGTTCAGAGGAGTGAGATCGTCCCAGGCCGTCGGATCTGTGAAAAGTTATGCGGTTGTTAATCGCGGGTTGTTGCGGGGCTTCGCGGATCGGAAGATTTGAAGTATCAAGGAGACAAAATCCTAAAACTCGAAACCTGAAGTAAATCTGTACCGTCAGATTCAGAAGGATGCGTGGCGACAGATCGCGAACTTCGGATAAAAGCTTGTGGGTTTCAGTTGAGATTTGAAATTCCCGAAACCCGAAGTCTGAAGTGAATCTGGACCGTCATATCCAGAGGGAAGCGTGGCAGAAATCCATGCACTTCAAGAGAAAGCAAAAGTTAAGAGTTGAGATTTCCGAAGCCCAAAGACCCAAAATAATCACAGTTGTCGATCTGTGGGAGACACATGTCAGTGTATCGCGAGCTTCGAATAAAAGCAATTGGGGAAAGGTGAAGTTTAAGATTTGAGATTTCCGAAGTTCGAAAAATTCCAAAACAATTAGAACCGTTGATTTGAGGAGGACACATGGCAGGAGATCTATCATTGCCGAGAAAGCGAGGTTTGAGAGTTGGAACCTCCGAAAACCGAATTGTGAGGTAAATCACGAGCGTTAATTTAAAAGGAGCAGATCTGAACCGTCGATCAGGAGGCACCACCTGATATTGCAAGATCAACGATCACGCTGCACTGCGGGGACAAAAAGTGCTCGGACTTTAAAAATTGGAGAGCGGGCCGCAATTGAAACCACGGTATTGGAAAAGGGACACGTGGCAGCTGGAGGTGAATTGCGGGGAGAAAAGCAGTGTGGCCTCAAACCAGTTATGGCCGCTCCACAATCATGTACTTACGTGAGGTCATAGCTCGAGGTCACATGTGGAGGAAGGGACCTCGCGAGGGGAGCTAGTGTCTGTTATTCGAATTCTTCAAAGAAGCCAGGAAAGAGTTCGCGGGTTTGCCAGAACCTGCACTTTGAAGGAAAGGGGACCTGTGTAGATTGATTGGGGTCTAATAAAGGCCCAAAGAGTCAATCTGACTCCTTGATGTGAAGGATCCTAGACTGGGAGGTCGCACAACCTCGAGGGGAGAAGGGGGTCTGCATCACTCTGAGTAACCCTTGCTATTCTCCCTTGAAGCTTGCGCCCTCCTCCATGGCTTGGTGTGCACCTAGCTTTGGTGCCCCCCTCCTTTAGCAAATGCTTCCTCTAAGTGCGCCCTTAGTTCCTCACTAAGACTCTCCTCTCACAAGTGTGCAACTCCCCTACACAACTCTCTCATGTATGAAGTGCACCCTCCTCAAGGATGTGTGCCTCTCCTCCTCCAAGTGCGCCCTCAAGACTGGAATGAGCCCATGCTCATATGTGTGCCGCCTCCTCCATGGAAGCACCTCTTCAAAGCAAATGCGCCTTCCCTCACTCAATAGACAAACCCTCGAACAAGTGCGCTTTCCTCTCCTCAAGAAATGCACCCAAGCTCTCCTCCTCTTCTCACAAGTGAAGAATGAGTCTCAAAAATGCACTATAGCCTCCTTTGGCCAAACCCTAAAAGATCAATGGCCTAGATCCAATCTACCCAAGTCTAATCAATGGGTGAGATTCAATCCCTAAATCTCACTTAGGAAACCCACTTTAGTTTATGTCTATTAATTCACCCACTTTGTGAATTCATTGTCACTTTAATATCTTAAGTGACATATTTCACTTTTGACTTAAATCTCCTAAGTCAAAGTGACAATTAGAATCATAAAGTAAAGTACAAGGGTAATAGTCTCCCCCTTTGTGTTTAGAGACTCATAAACACATGGGGACCACTTTCCAACGTACCCAAATCTCAACATTTTCAACAATCAATGGTCTTGAGCTCATGTGGCAACAAAGAATACCTTCCTAGTTAAGAGGGAGTGTTGATATTTTGATGTAACTACGGAGTATATTCTTTTGTATTTGTATTGGTCAAACTTCAAGAAGGTTATTGTAATCTTATTGTAGAAATCGGCTCAAAAAAAATTATTATTTTATTGTTATCCTTATTGTAAAAGTCAAAACGACCCCTCTTAGGGTTGCATCTTTTCGGGAGTCAAGTTATGTGTATAAATAGAGGTTGAGTTCCTCTCATTTGTATACACACACAATTTGCCTTCTCTTGTGTATTTGGAGCATAGCAAAGGAGGTCTAGCGCAGGAGGTCTTGGTTTTTTGGTCTTTGGTATCTTGGTCTTGGTCTATTTGTGGAGAGCTATAACGTGACATTGTACTAGTTGAAGGAATCTAT
>ML815268.1:70413-85914 GCA_009831015.1 Picea engelmannii | reverse complement strand
GAATAACAACTAAGTCTTATATTTAGAAAACAAAAACTACACTGCTTGAACAGAAAAAACAAACATGTGTGCTCAGATCTAAGCTAGTTTAGATAATAGCTAAATAGTAGATCTAGAATAAACATCAATTCTAATCTACAATGTTGGTGTAAATCTTATACAGGTCTAAACTCAAAAATAAACACAAATCTGATCATGAGCAATATAGCAAACTTCAAAAATAAGGAATAAGAACCAAACTCAAAATAATGTCCAATCTAAAAGAGGTAAACTGATCTAATCTATGTAAGTAGATAGACAGTAGATCTCATTAATGAAAAACTTCAGAAAGTAAATGACAACTTACAGATCTGACTGTAAGATCTTACTTGGAACTTTACCTCAAATTTCTGAAGGTGAGCAGCCACACATAGGTGATGTAGATCACTGAAAATATGCTCAGAAAAAGTCTAGTTCATAGATCTAGCATATAGGTTAGATCTCTTCCAAGAGACTGGACTGCCAAAGATTCTTAAATGATCAATTGAGGGCTTATATCCGGTGAAAACTTCTTCAGGAGTTTTCGCTTCAAGGGCTTTGTGTGGACATCTATTATGAATGTAGACTGTAGTACTGGCAGCCTCAGCCCAAAGTGATAGAGGTAAGTTTTGATCATGCATCATAGCCCTGGCTGCTTCACAAATAGTTCTATTCTTTCTTTCAGCAACCCCATTCTGCTGAGGGTTGTATGGTACAGTTAGCTCCTTCTTAATTCCAGAGGCTCGACAGAATTCGTCGTATTTGAAGGAGTCGAATTCTTTACTGTTATCTGTTTTAAAAACTCGAATGTGTCTTCCTGTTTGATTTTCAACAAGATTCTTGAAATCTTGAAATCTGCTAAAAGATTCATCTTTAGTTTTTAAGAAATAAATCCAAGTTTTACACGAACAATCATCAATAAAAATGATATAATAAATACAACCATTCATAGAGGGTGCAGACATGGGCCCACAAAGGTCAGAATGAATTAAATCCAAAATCCCATTTGATTTTCTATTACTGAGAGGATAGGGTTTCTTTATGTTCTTACCAAGTGAACAACCTTTACAAACACTATCATGCTCAACAGAAAATATTGGCATACCTGTCACCATCTTTCAAACCTGGAAGTGCATTATAGTTGAGATGTCCAAGTCTCATGTGCCAAAGCTCGCAGGTATTGATCGTCTCATGAACTAGAGCTTGAACAACCTGACCTGAAATCTTATAAAGTCCACTCTCACAAGTTCCAATGGTTATAGCAGTACTTAAATCTTCATTCGAAGACCACAAGAGGGCCTTTCCTTTGGAGAAAGCTACTGAGTAACCTTTACTTTCTAAAACTGGAACAGAGATTAAATTTTTCTTTAGACCAGGTACATAAAGAATTTCAGCAATGTGAAAGATATTACCTGAGTGAAACCAGAAAGAGGTAGAACCAAAACCTTTTATGTCATAGGTGCCATCATCACCTAGTTCAACCTTTGCCTTGAATTTCTTGTCTTGATAGTTTGCAAGGTTTTATTTGAAGCCTGTCATGTGTCTGGAAGCACCGCTATCTATTAGCCAAATCTCCTCTGACTTGGTGATAGTGCCGAAAAGAGCTGAGATGAGATAATACTCCTTATGTTGTTCTTGCTCTTTACTGGCAGCCCTGGTTTGTCTTCTTTGAGGCTCCTCTTGGGGTTTAGCCTCTTCAGTGGCAACTGAGGCTTGGAATCTTCCTCTTCTTTTCTGCTGAAAGGGAGGACTCCTGCAATCTCTTGTATAATGTCCTAACTTATTGCGGTTAAAGCATTTAACTTTAGATAAATGATAATTGAGATGAGATAGCTTACCTTGGGGTTTCTTACCTTTGCCTTTTGATTTAGGGAGCTTCTTCCATTTCTTGGTCTTTGCTACAAGGGCATGATCTTTCAGAACTGAATAGTCATTTCTCCTGTTTAGTCTTCCTTCTTCTTCTAAGCAGTCATGCCACAATCTTTCAAAATTAGGTTGGGATTCTCTTCCATTCACGGATGCAAGAAAAACTCCCCAAGTATCAAGAAGTCCATCAAATGTTGTTTGGACAAGGTCATCATCATCTACAGGAACTCCTATTGCAATAAGTTGATCTTTGGTTTGAGTAATTTTGGAGAAGAAGGTGGCAACTGTATCATCCTTTCCCATTTTCAAAGTACGCAATTGTTTCTTCAAAATTCTTTTCTGAGTGGGTGCCTTATTTTCATACAGGTTTGCCAAAGCATCAAAACAATCTTTGGCAGTCCTTCGATGACCAATGATGGGCATCATGTTGTCCTTGATAGAATAAAAAAATATTCTTTTAGCCTTGGTTTGTTTCCTTTTATATGTTGCCCATGCTGTGTTTGTGGTAGGTTCTTCAATCACCCTAGAGATAAACTCTTCTAGATCATTCTCTTCAAGAATGTTCATTATTCTGTATTTCCAAGCATTAAAGTTTGCAACCCCTACAAGTCTGTCTTCAGCTTTAACTGATGAGGAAGCCATGCTTAGATCTGAGTTAGTTTAGATAACTGATCTCTACAAAACAACCCTAACAAGGTGGATCTATGTAGGATCAAGATTAAATCCTTGAGCTCTCTTCACACCCTTAGCTCTGATACCATGTTAGAATTAGGGCAGTAAAACAGAACAAAACTGTCTTTTTAAAAATTTCAGTGAGAATAACAACTAAGTCTTATATTTAGAAAACAAAAACTACACTGCTTGAACAGAAAAAACAAACATGTGTGCTCAGATCTAAGCTAGTTTAGATAATAGCTAAATAGTAGATCTAGCATAAACATCAATTCTAATCTACAATGCTGGTGTAAATCTTATACAGGTCTAAACTCAAAAATAAACACAAATCTAATCATGAGCAATACAACAAACTTCAGAAATAAGGAATAAGAACCAAACTCAAAATAATGTCCAAATTTGAAAGAGGTAAATTGATCTAATCTATGTAAGTAGATAGACAGTAGATCTCATTAATGAAAAACTTCAGAAAGTAAATGACAACTTACAGATCTGACTGTAAGATCTTACCTGGAACTTTACCTCAAATTTTTGAAGGTGAGCAGCCACACATAGGTGATGTAGATCACTGAAAATATGCTCAGAAAAAGTCTAGTTCATAGATCTACCATATAGGTTAGATCTCTTCCAAGAGATGAATGGATTTTCTTTCCACTAGTAAGAAAAAGAACACATACAGAAAATTTTGTGTTTAAACCCTTATGCTCACAGAAAAAATTCAAGCACCCAAACCCCAACAAGCATGATTAGTTGTAGCCAACAACTAAAGGTCAGATCTGTGGAGAGAGGCCATAGTTCATGCAGAAAAGAGGTTAGAAAAGTCACGGTCCAAGCAAGGAACAAAAACAGGGGTAAGGAGGGCCACGACTCAACAGGAAGGGAACCGAACTACCACAACGAAGAGCCTCAAGGGCCGAGCTTACCACAACAGCCACACAACAAGGAGTCAAGGGCCGAACCACCACAGCAGAACCTCAAGGGCCGAGCCACCACAGCAAAATCTCAAGGCCGAACCACCACAGCAAATCCCCAAGGGCCGCACCACCATAGTAAGTCCTCAAGGGCCGCACCACTACAGTAAATCCACAAGAAGCAGTTGCAAGAAAGGGGGCCGCAGTAAGATAAGGAGAGATCCGCTCACCTAGGAGGATAGCTCAAGAGCATAGAAGAAAAGTAATGAGGTAAGGGGGGATAGACCTCTATTTATACTTTTAGGCTAGGGTAGAAAATAAGGGTAGTAATAATTAAAGTAATTATTAAAAATAACATGTTTAAAATAATTAATTTAAACATGTTATAATTAACATTTTAATTAATACTTTACTTTAACCCTTAAGACAAAAACCCCAAACCAACACAAGCAAGGGTAAAGGGGGTTTAGGTGGGGTTACATAGTGGCAATACTTGTCCATTCATTTTCAAGGTGACCTTATTAACTTTTGCATGGATACATCCCTTATGTGGTCATGCCCACCTTCAAGGAGGGTCATACACCAACAAAGTACCTGATCAAGGATCAAGTTGCCCCAGAACATTTCTGGGGTCTTATCCACCAAGGTACAAGACCAAGGATCAACCCATGCCCCAGGCATGGGTACTCTGGACCATGTCCAGGGGCCCTAGACATATCTAGGGGCTTTAATTGCTTGGTCCCAGACCAAGAACCCCAGTCATATACTGGGGGCCCTCTCAAGGGTCTTTACTGCTTGGTCCCAGGCTAAGAACCCCAGTCATATACTGGGGGCCCTAACAAGGGTCTTTTTTCCATGGCACTGACTGTTTGGTCCCAGACCAAGTACCCCAGGAGTGCACTGGGGGCCCTAGATCTCGGCTAGGGTCTTTGCCATCCTCCCGGAGAATGGCTCTTACAGCTGCTATAAATTTAACAGGATGATAAGGTGTGCTCATTTTCAACTATGTGCCCTGTAAGTTAAATATCTCTTGTCAGAATTCGTTGGTGAATGTGGGATCACAGTACAACACAATGGAAGTGGGTATGCCATTGAACTTAAAAAATTGATCCATGAAAACTTGGGACACTGTGAAGGGCATAAATGTGTGCAATAAGGCACAAAAGTAGAAAGGCGGTAAACTACCACCACAATGATTGATTTGTTTCTATCATTCCAGAGCTCCAATATAAAATCTATGGAAATGTTAGTCTAGATAGTGGTTGTAATGCCCCAAAAACTTCATTGTCTCACCCTTGTTCCCCTAACAAGCATCACATTCAGCTACAAAAGTATGGATGTTCTTTTTCATGCCTTCCAAAAAGAAAGAGCACTTAGCTCATTAATAGGTTTTCTAAAGGATAGAGTGACCCACAATGGGTGACGAATGCAACTCCTCTAACACCCCTTGTTTTAAAGAAAGATTTGGTACCAGAAAAATGTGCTCTTTATACTACAAGATATCTTGCTACCAAGTATAACCCTTAAACTTAAAGGGATTTGGGTCTTCCTGAAGTCTTTGAATGAGTTGAACGATGATGTCATTGGCCAACCATTCTTGTCGGGCTTCGGTGAGCCAATCTAGGATGGATAAGGATAAAACAAAGAGAGATCCATCCTCCTCATATTTCCTAGACAAGGAATCAATGACCACAATCTCTTTTCCTTTCTTATATATGATCTCATAATCATTCACAAGCATCTTAGTGACTCACTTGTACTACTTAGGGGATGACAATCTCTATTCCAGAAAATACTTCAAATTATGATGATCTGTGTTAATACAAAAGCACCTCCCAGTGAGATATGGGCACCAAGTATCAACTACATGATGGATGGCCATCATCTCATCTCATAGGTGGCCTTGTCCAAATTTCAATCACATAATTATTTTTTGGTGAATGTCAAGGGGTGTCCTTCTTGCATCAAAACAGTTTCAAGACACTTACTGATATCCTTCAAGGCACTTATTGACCACTTCAATTAGGTAAACCTATGTAGTAGTTGGAGGAAACCTAGTGGTGTAGGTATCTAGAATTTGCCTTTGACAAGTAGCACACTCAAGTACACATTTTTCTTTTCTCTTTTATCTCTTCAGAAAAAACCAATATCTGATATTATAATATGTTTTCAAAAAGCCAACATTTCCAACAATTGGGCTATCATGATTCTCTTTCAAATTTTGATGGTGATGGGTAAAAAGATTCATCCCTTATACCAAATGTATTTTGTTTTCCTAAGAGAATTTTGGATTTGTTGGGCAAGTTCAATTTCAATTTCTACTGTTTACATTTTCAACGTATTCAACTTTGAACATTTGAGACCCAATCAAGTATGACTGCTTAAATACAGCATAGTGTCAATTCCCCCTCTAAATTTCTTGATAGACATAGACTATATGCCACTTGATTGTATTTTCCATTCTTACAAAGGGTGTAAAATAAAAAAAGTTTGAACCTTGCTGACCCATTTCTATTTTTCCAGACGAACTTTTCTGGTTCAAGAAATACTTCAAAGTATTTTGATCAATCTTGACTATGAATTTGGAGCTTAATAGATATTGCTTCCATTTTACCAATGTCTGGATTCCTACCAACATCTCCTTGTCATAATTTGAATTAGCTAGTTCTCTTGCTTTCAACTTACAACTTTTGAAGTTTAGTGGGTGATTTTCTTGCATGAGGATTGCTCAAATCCGTAAACCAAAAGCATTACATTCGAGAACAAATGGTTTTGAGAAGTCCGAGGATGTCAAAACAAGGGTGATGTCACCACTTCCTTCAATGTTTGAAAACATGCTTCTATGTCATCATTCCAGTTGAAAGAATCCTTTTTAGCAACATTGTAAGTGGAGATGTGATCTTGGTTTCTTAGGGTATACCTTAACACCATTAGTTGAGACCAAAGATCCTTTTAGTAGTGTAATGGTCTTCGAGCTAGGCCATTTTGTGATTGCTTCTATTTTCTTAGGGTCTACCTTAACACCATTAGTTGAGACAATGTGGTCTAGAATTTTATTTCTTTCCATCTGGAATTACATTTGGGTTTCTTTACATATATCTCATTTTCCTTTAATAACTTCAAAATTGTCTCTACATGCTTCAGATGATAACTATAATTTGTATTGTATTGATGTGTTATCAAAAAATACCAACAAAATTTCATAAATATAGGTGAAATAAATCATTCATCATTGCATGAAAATTCATTGGCCTTCAGTAACCCAAAAGGCATTACACAAAATTCATATAATCCCTAATGAATGTAGATTAAGTCACTGGAATATCTTTATCTTCTTCGTGATCCTAATTTGGTAGTATCTCGATCTTAAATCTCATTTACAAAAATTAATTGGCACCATGCAACTCATCCAACAGTTCAACAACAAAAGCGAACAAAATTTTGTCCCAAATATTTATTTTGTTTTAAACACGATAGTCAATGCAAACTCTATATGAACCATCTTTCTTCCTTTCTAGGATGACTAGGGCAAAGGATGAGATTTAGCTGTAAGTTATTACTTTGCAATATAACAACTCATGGACCAATCATTCAATTTCATATTTTGTGTCTATAGGAGTGTCAATGTGGATTTATCTTGATAGGATTGAATCTTGGAATCAATTCAATGACATGGACCAATCATTCGATTTCATATTTTGTGTCAATATGACTGTCAATATGGATATATCTTGATAGGATTGAATCATGGAATCAATTCAATGACATGATCTCTAGAATGCTTAGGTGGGCAACAATGAGATATGTCTTTGGAAGATTATCTTGTAATTTTCAAATAATCTACTTAATTTGATTGGATCTTCCTCCTTGTCCAATAACTTTTCAATTGCATAACACCACAGAAATAGGTAAATGCTCCTTTCTTAATCATTTTCTCCATTTTATGGCATCAAATCTTTTGTGTAGTGCTTTGAAGTCCATAAAACTTATATTTCCTACCATTTTCATAGAGCTTTAGGAAATGAACCCTCAATGGTGAAAGACCATGCTCTTTCAGCCAAAGCCAAGAAATGGAAGAAGTTTTCTCAGCACAAAGGCAAAGGTAAGAAACCTCAAGGTAAGCACTCTCATCCTCACTCTCATTTATCTAAAGTAAGATGTTTTAACTGTAACAAGCTAGGTCATTATGCAAAAGACTGCAGAAACCCCCCTTCACAGCAGAAACAGAAAGGCAGGTTCCATGCTTCAGCTACAATTGAGGAAGAAGAGCCTCAATGAAAGAGAACCAGAGTTGTTTCTAAAGAACAAGAACAGCGCAGAGAAAGTTATCTTGTTTCAACTCTCTCCAGTGCTGTCACCAAATCAGAAGAAATTTGGTTAGTGGACAATGAGGCCTCCAAGCACATGACAGGATTCAAACAGAACCTTGTGAACTACTGAGATAAGAAGTTCAATGTGAAGGTAGAATTGGGTGATGATGGCACTTATGCCATCAAAGGAGTTGGATCAGCATATTTTCAGCTTCAATCGGGTAATGTATTTCATGTTGAAGAAATTCTTTATGTTCCTGGTTTAAAGAAAAATCTTATTTTAGTCACAGTTCTAGAAAGTAAAGGGTACACAGTCTGCCTATGATTCTGTGGACAGAAGCATGCATGACAACAGTATATGTTCAGAACATGAGTCCTCACTAGATTTTGAAGAACATAACTCCTGAAGAAGCCTTCACCGGAGTGAAGCTTGAGATTGGACACTTCAGGATATTTGGGTGCTCAGTGTACTTTCAAGTACCCAAAGAGAAGAGGTCCAAGCTAGACCCTTCAAGCAGAAAAAGTACATTTGTGGGATACAGTGAATCTTCGAAGGCATATCGGATCTATATCCCTGGTCAAAGACAAATTGAGGTGAGCAAAGATGTTCTCTTTGAAGAAGAGATAGCCTTTCAAAGATCCAGAGAATCCCAGATGGAGATTGGCAGTGAGACAGTACCTTTTCCCCCTTCAACAATTCGGAGGGAGGCAACCATTATTCCAGTTGATCCAGCTATTCCAGTTGATCCAGTTGCTCTAGTTGATATCCCAAGAGACATTGCAGTAGGCCATAAAAGGCCTGCTTGGGCTCGACAAACTCTGCAGGAGGCAGAGGGCCATGCAACTCCTCAAGGCACATTCCGAGAGAGCAAGAGACCAAAGAGATTTCCGAGCTACTTTTTATCCATGAGCCATATCATTGATACTGAGCCTTCTTGTCATGGAGAAGCAACAAGTCAGCAGGTATGGAAAGATGCCATCGCAGAAGAGTATCAATCCATCTTGAAAAAAGATGTGTGGGATATTGTTTCGAGACCAGAAGGGAAGTCTGTAGTAACTTCTAAGTGGATCTATAAGATCAAGCATGCAGCTGATGGAAGTGTCGAGAAATACAAAGAGAAATTTGTAGCCAGAGGATTCTCACAGGTGGAAGGAATTAACTATGAGAAGACATTTGCTAGAGTAGCCCGATACACTTCCATCTATACTATCATTGCACTCGCTGCATCCATGGGTTGGAAACTACATCATATGGATGTAAAGACAACATTTCTCAATGGTGAGATTGAGGAAGAAGTTTACATCAAGCAGACAGAGGGATTCGTGATACATGACGAGAAAACTCATGTGTGCAGGTTGAAGAAAGCCTTGTATGGACTAAAGCAGGCACCTCGTGCCTGGTGCGAGAAGATGGATGGATTCTTGATGAGTTTGGGCTTCAGCAAGAGTGTTGTTGATCCAAACCTATATTATCATATTGTTGGTGACAAGTGCCTAATCTTGGTCCTGTATGTGGATGACTTATTCCTCACCGATTCAGAAAGACTAATTGTTGAATGCAAGCGAGCATTGACTTCTAAATTCGAGATGAAGGATCTGGGTATGATGCACTACTTCTTGGGACTAGATGTATGGCAGAGGACTAATGAGATTTTCCTTAGTTAAGGAAAATATACAGTGGAGATATTGAAGAAGTTCGATATGACAAACTGCAAATCCATGCCTACACCGATGGTGATGGATTTGAAGAAAATGAACGATGCTTCTACTGATTCAGGCGAGATTGATCCACATTTATACCAACAACTGATTGGATCATTGATGTATATGGTTAACACCAGACCTGACATATGCTATGCAGTGAATGTACTTAGTCAGTTCATGAGTCAACCGAGACAAACTCACTGGATAGCAGTGAAGCATGTATTGAGATATCTATGAGGCACAGTTGGATATGGCCTGAGATATGCCTCCAATGTAGACATGAGTTTGCAGGGATATGTCGATGTAGATTGGGCAGGAAGTGCAGTGGACCAGAAGAGCACATCCGACTGTTGCTTTACCTTGTGGTCTGCCATGGTTTCCTGATGCAGCAGGAAACAAAGCTCCGTGGCCTTGAGTACCGCAGAAGCAGAGTATATAGCCTTGAGTGTGGCAATCCACGAAGCAGTGTGGCTTCGCAAGCTCCTGACAGATTTATTTGATCATGAGATGGATCCTACCATTATTCATTGTGATAACCAGAGCTGTGTGAAGCTCTCTGAGAATCCTGTGTTTCACGATAGATCGAAACACATTGAGATAAAATATCATTATATCGGAGACATGGTGAAGAGGAAAGCAGTACACGTGCAGTACCTTCCTACACATGAGCAGATTGCAGATATTTTCACCAAACCGCTTGCCAAGACGAAGTTCGAGTACTTCGTGAGAAACTTGGCATGGTGGAGAATGCCTCCCTAGCTGAGAGGGAGTGTTGATGATTACAGCTTCATGAGACATCCTCCACGACACGTTCTCCTCTGAGACTGAGTTGAGTCGACCTGTGAGAGAGCCCATGTGTTCGGTGTGCCCATGAGATGGGTGTGTCATTCCTCTCTGGACTGAGATGAGACGATGTGTGCCCCTGTGTGGGGTGAGGATGCCCATGAGATGGGTGTGTCGTTCCTCTCTAGATTGAGATGAAACGATGTGTACCCCTATGTGGGGTGAAGGTGCCCATGTGATGGGTGTGCATCAGACTCTGGACTGAGTTGTTATGACGTGTGGTCTCATGCCTTGTGGACTCAAATGAGTCAGGCTTGAGATGGTACTCCAGATGATTCTCATGTGGACTCAGTGAGATAGAGATCTATTGAGTAGGACGTTCTTGTGGTTGAGCATAGGTGGACATGCCCCTAGTGGCTGAGCACTAGTGGATATGTGAGATCCCTTGCTATATTGTCTGAGAGTAAGATTTACATGTAACCCTAATTGTGATGTAAAGGGTACAGGTCAGCTCCACCATATGTGAAAGATAATTAATGTTTATTGTAATAGTTAATTATTTTCTGAGTTATTGAGGTCAGCCCTGTTGTGCCAATAGACACCACTTTTGGTCTGTCCAGTCTAGTATAAATAAAGGTGATTTCCTCATTGAGGAAACATACAAGTCACTTGTCATTTGGAAATTTCAGCAAGTACATCTTCTAGGGATGAAGTGCGCACCTCTCTTGGGCGCAAGTTTCAAGGTAGTAGAGCACCCTCTTGTGTGCATTAGGGTTTCATGGTTGGAGGATCTTCTCTTGAGAATATAGCAAAGGATTGCTGGGTTTTTCTCCCTTGTTGAGAAGGGTTTTCCCAAGATATTTCTTGTGTTCTTGTGCATGGTATTTCTTCTTGTGATCTTGGTTATTGAAGCAATTGTGAATGTTGTAGCTACATTTGTTTATGGTTCAAGTACATGACTAAAATAAAATAAACCTCATGCTCGAGCCAAGCATAGTGAAAATTCAACAGTGGGTCCAGACTCCACACACAAAAAAGGATTATGAAAGAGGAGTACCACTATGATCAGCACAAAGAGAGGAATCTATTGAGACAGGTCCCACGTAAGGGTGTCGGTGGGACTACTTAAATTCATTTTTAAATCCCACGGAGTTATACTCCTGTCTGAATAATATTGCAGTGACAGAATGCCCAAATTCTTAATATTGATGATTGTGTAAGAATTTCATAGTTTGGATGTAGGAAGTAAGGTTGCCCACACTAGATGTGCAAAATTTCAATATTGTTTTTTTTTTTTTTTCCGTTTTGGCAACAATGGTTAGGGTTTTGATGTTTCTTAAGGACAAGGGAGTGCCTTGTGTTATTGCTCTCTTATATACTTGTGGGGTCCAGCAGTAGTATTCGACCCAATATCTCAGGGCTCTAACTAAGGAGGGTTAATCATACCCTTAGTCATACTACTCGATTGCCCAGGTACGTGAGAGTATTCTTCCCCAGTGTTGTTCTCGCTACCACTATAACAGTTAGGTGGTCGAATGGCTAAGCTACAACTAGTTTCAGGATACCTATAGGACTTTCGATATACCCGAGGATACGTGGAAGTGAAAGGTTGTGTACAAGTGTTTTCTGATGCGGTACTACTCAAAGGGGTACCAACAAGGGTGAAAGGTATTTCCAACAAGGTGAAACCATGTGTAGTTCCTGCATGTATTCTTCCCCAACCACAATTTACCCGCTTAACAATAGATCACTATGCATGTATTCTTCCCCTTTAAGCTTTTGTTGAATATCTTGAAAACAATGACAAGTACAAAGGTTTATATCCTATGAGGTGTATGCATTGGGCATCACTTGTTAAATGTTATTGATGGAAATGCTTTCAAGAGGATATGCTTTGAAGGGCTAATGTATAGGTAAGGTTGTACCTATTATCACACAATCAGTACTTGCCCAAACTCCAAGGCAAGTAAGGGAGATTGGCGTAACAAACAAGATTTCCTATCACTGTCACCTTAATAGGAAATCTCCACTTTTTAGGGATAGGCAAGGTCTACCCCAGGGGAGGCATCCCCAACAACCTAAAGGGATGGAAAATTAGGGTTATGTTCAAGATACATTCCCCCCCCCCCTCTCACTGGTTACCAAAGTCACTAAATCCGTGTCTAAAAAATGAGGTTAATGAAGTGCTTGATGTACCTGCCCGGAACAAGACAATATAGAATGCATATACAATAATTCCAAGTACAAATATGATAATAACACCTCAATAGACAATGGACAGTGACAATAAGTGCTAGCTGATATGAATTTGCATCAATTAGTAAGTTTACAACAACAATTGATAAAATGTAATAGATGCAACAAATACTGCTCAGAATTGCTTGAAAAGACAGTAAAAGAGTGCATTTACTAAGCAGAATGATAATCAAATTTCATAAGCAATTTCTTAAGTGTTTAGCTAGCATTAAAAGTCAATTTTGCATGAATGAAAAGTCAAGCACAAAAATAACATGAGTTAGAGCATGCATCATATCATAGGAAGTCGTAAAGTCTAGCTCATGGAGGCGAGAGAGAGAGACAAAATTATGCCAAGTTACACTTCTAGGAAAGTGCTCAAACCATCTCAGAAAGGGACCGTGAAAAAACAAAGGCTCAAAAGATTGATTCAAAGAGTCTGAACTTTGAAGGTTGGCTACCTTGGACGTCATCACATCCTGAGGTCTGGGAAGGGACTAGCAAGAACCTAGAGGATGACTGTCAATTTTTTAAAGGAAAGCTGAAAGACTGAGATAACAAACTTCTTCTTAAGGTATTCAACCTACCCTTGAATTCTAAAAGAAGGCTCTGGCCTAGAGAAAACTTGGGAAAAGGGACATGTTTCCCAACTGCATCCTTAGTGACATAACGAGGTAAAGTAATCGAAGGGAGTTGGAAAACCTTGTCACAAGTATCCTGCTTTAGGCAAGCAAAGTCCTTACCTCGATCAAGATCTGAGCACAATGGTGGTTGATAATCTTCTTCATAGAATAAATCCAAGTGCTCAAAGGAATGCTCATCAAAATCCTCAAGGTATGACCAAAAATAATCAGGAGAACATAGAACTAGATCATCCTTGGGTGCTTGGAAAACATCTGCAACTACATCATCTCCTTGTTTCCAAATGTAAAAATTAGTAGTAACCTCATAGGATAGTTGTAAAGGCAACATTTGTAAATGACCCTCAATGTCGTAAATGGGATCCCTATCATACCCAATCACATCCCATTTACGTTTCCCAACGTGTATGAACTCATCAATATTATCAACCATGTCATTACCTTCACCATAACACTAAGGGCTTAAAACATCCAAGGGCTCCTTTAACCGTTCTTCACTTTCCAAATCACAAAATAAAGCATCTTCAAAATCTTGGAAAGGGAAATAAATTACCATATTCACTTCTTGTTGTGCAGGAGCGTCGAAGACTTGGATGACTTCATCAAATGAAAGAGCAAGCATCGGTGCTTTGTCCTCATGATTTTCCCCTACATATTTGGCTACATAATACAAAGGGTTTAGCTTGTCCAAGGATTCCATTTCTTCTTCACCTTTTGAATCATAGAATAGAGTATCGTCAAAAATCTGAAAAGGAAAGTGACTAACCTCATCCTCTTCTTTTTGTGCAGGAGGAATATGATCTCGGATGGCTTCATCAGAGGGAGGAGCAAACATTAATACTTCATCACCATGTTTGATATCTTCAGGCTCTCGTTCTTCAACCATGTCTTCATTATCCTCGATAGAGGCATGAGTAAATTCTTGCTCTTCCTCATGGGATTAGAAACCTTCATTGGGATCCCTCTCCTCAACCTCTTGTTGGTCGATGACTTGTTCCCTTCTTTCCTGGAATTTACTAACAAAAATCTCAAGGGAAACTAATCTCTCCAGACTAAG
Source organism: Picea engelmannii (assembly GCA_009831015.1). Taxonomy (NCBI): domain Eukaryota; kingdom Viridiplantae; phylum Streptophyta; class Pinopsida; order Pinales; family Pinaceae; genus Picea; species Picea engelmannii. Next base: position 71,714 of record ML815268.1, on the reverse strand, counting down.
AGTATCTGGGGTATCTTTGGGGTCATCAACTTCGATTTCTAGATTAAAGAGGTGTTCTCCCTTGAACAAGGAGATATTTTGCTCGATTTGTATAGCCATGTGATAAGCTTCTTGGATTGTTCTTGGCCCTTTTTTACTGAGGAGAAACCCTAATTGCACTAAGAGTGCATTGGTATAAAGGTAAACGAGGTACTTGTCTTCGGGACAATGGCTTCTAGGAATTTGTTGTAGCAAATTCTCAAACTTGGTATGGAATTCTTTGACAGTCTCGTTCTTAGTTTGTTTCATGTACTCGAGTCCTTTTATTAGTATGTGGATATCTTCTAATTTAATACCCTATTTCTTGAGAAAGGTTTCTTCCAACTGGTCCATAGATGTGATGCTAGCATCAGGGAGATCATCATACCATTTCCTAGCATTTCCATTAAGAGTGGCAGAGAAAATTTTCATTGCCAAATCTTTAACATCATCACTGATAAGGTGAAGTTGAAAGAAAGCCCAAAAATTACCCATGTGATCTTCAGCTCTAGCCCCACCATTACTAGTGAATCTAGGAGCCAATTTTCATACCTCAGAGGCATTTTTCGAGGGTAATCCGGAATTCCACTCATATCTAAGAGTTTAAAATTACCCGGGTACCATTGAGAAGCCATGGTTGGCCTCATCATCAGTGGAGTCGCCAGATAATACTTCTAGGGATTCTCAAAGGGGAAAGAGGGAAAGACCCTTAGTGGAGTTGCCAGGTAAGCTTTGTGAAATGAAAGGCTTTGAGAAAAAGGCTTACCAAAAAAAGTGTCGTTCGAGGAAAATTGACTTGATGTTCCCCGACAACGGCACCAAAAATGTTATCGCACAATCTGTACTTGCCCAAAGCCCAAGGCAAGTAAGGGAGATTGGCGTAACAAACAGGATATCTTATCACTGTCACCTTAATAGAAAATCCCCACTTTTTAGGGATATGCAAGGTCTACCCCAGGGGAGGCGTCCCTGATAACCTAAAGGGCTGGAAAATTAGAGTTATGTTCAAGATATATTCCCCCCCTCTCACTGGTTACCAAAGTCACTAAATCTATGTCTAAAAAATGAGGTTAATGAAGTGCTTGATGTACCTTCCTGGAACACGACAATATAGTATGCATATACAATAATTCCAAGTACAAATATGATAATAACACCTCAATAGACAATGGACATGTAATGTCCCCATTTTGGGACATTATAATTTTACAGAGTGTTATGCCTACCAGAGTAGCCAGATAGGGGTGACAGAGAGTTCGAGAGATATTGAGGGGTTTTATTGG
>ML815268.1:54128-69899 GCA_009831015.1 Picea engelmannii | reverse complement strand
AGGATAAGATGATGAGAAGTGACTTTCAGTGGTCGGAGAAGCCATAAGGATGGATAAATCACTTTTTAGAGGTAAAATGGTTAATTAATTAATTAATTAAGTGATTTAATCAAGGAATAATAAAATAAAGTAAAAGTCACTTGTAGGGAAAAGGACAACAACAAATTAGGGTTTCAGCAGTGAATTAGGGTTTAGAAAAGCTATAAGAGAAGGGTCAACGACCTAATTCATCATTATGCAGATTATGACATGTCATTGAGGAGAAGAGGCGCATCTCAGGAGAGATAGTTCAGTGTATTCCAGGAGGAAGACACCAGTTGGCTGATTTCGGTGTTGAAAGACACACCCTAGTCACCGGGAAGATCATCTAGGTCTTCCATCATTCTTCATTGATTCCGCAGTGCTCCCATATTCCGGGTATTATCTTTTAGTTGCTTATTTGTATTCCGGCTAAGATCGTTTTGTCTTTTGATCTAGCCGAGTGTTGTTATTTTATTCAGTCGCAGTTGCTTATTTATATTCCGGCTAAGATCCTTTGTATGTTGATCTAGTCGAGTATTTTCAGTTATTCAACCGCATTCGGCCATTTTGTAATCCACGGAGATATCATAATACAAACTTTGCAGTCCTTCGTCGCGTTTATTATTTGTATGATCATTTATATGCTGTAAACCTTTGATCCTACACACACATTAGCAGCGTTTCCTAGACTAGCCAAGTCAGGAACATTACAGTGGTATCAGAGCTTTAGTCCTACCAGCCTGTGACTAAAGTCGATGAGTTCAACAGGTGACCCAGAAGGCAGAGAGGATGTGGGGAGACATATATGAGAGGCCAAAGGGCACTGGTAAAGCACCCATGGACCCAGAGGCAGCCTTCATGCAGGTACTCAACAATTTGGTAGTTAGTCAGCAAACCATAACGCAATCTTTGGCACAGTTGGTTGATAGATTAGCTATAGTGGACACCCCAGGCACACCAGCCCCACATGCAACACAGGGGAACTTGGGGGCAAGTAGTAGACCCCAGACACCTACTCGCACATACACATCTTCGAGTAGGATTCCCAGACCATGGTTCCTTAGTTTTCAGAGGGCACCACCAACAATAGCACAACAGCCGTTAGCACAGAGGTTGCCCAATCAGGCGGAAGACATTGAAGAGTACAAGAGGGAGTATGCAGCGTTGGGTCGTGACTTCCATCATGACATGACATTGGTCGAGTACTGTGGACTTAGAGGCATGAACCATCCCAAAGAACCTCAGAGAGGACGACAGTAACAACAACAGGTGCATAACATAGATTTCATCCGAAAAGTTGGTAAACTCACCATACCTTCTTTTGACAGATCGTCCAAATGCAATGCCAGAGATGGGGTACAAAAGCTAGACATGTACTACGAGCTCAACTAGATGACCGAGACAGAGGCTAGTGACTCTTGCGCATTTGAGGGACAATTGGATGGACAGGATGATAGCGCATGTCCTTCATCTTCCCCGTCAGGCAATGCTGAGGATTCAACACTTCAGCATAGTGGTGAGATTTGTGAGGATTCATATGTGTTGGCACTTAGACATGATGAGGTTAAGAGGCTGGATGACGGTATGACCTACCTATGGGTGTAGACATGGCTTCCAGGAAGTCATGTATGGAGGATGATGAGCTTCCTATCATGAGCGAGCCACATTTTTCATCTTCTCGGTCACCTATGCTAGCCACGACACAAGAGGATATCAGTGGCATTCCTGATATGGTAGAGGAGCCTTGTGTGGGGATTGTACATAAGGGACATATGGATTTACAGACCCAGGAGGAGAGGTATGGATTAGAGATAGTTGACCTTACACATACCTATCAGTATGAGGAGAGTGAGTCACCACTCTTGGAGATTCCATTGATGGATCAGGTTGTGGAGACCGACAGCTTGTTGGGATAGTTACTTTCAAGATCGATCTACAGTGATGAGGATGCACTCCTTATTGAGCGGGATGACCATAGCCCGTGTCTGGACACATCTGTATGGGATCCAGGTGCAGATGATATTAGTAAGGTGAGTGCACAGGAGGATACAGCTACCCATACAGGATACAGTGCGATTCATATGGGGGTAGCAGTTGGTGATGGTGTGCAGTGGCATTCAGGAGGACTCAGTAGCGTAGTGGACAGTGGGCAATTCAATGCCTTATGTTTTGAGGAGTGTGTTGTTGGGAATTCCATTGTTGACACTAGCAATAAGGGGCATGAGGGACTGTGATCAGGAGTCACGACACTGGACAGGACAATTGGGAGTCAATGAGGACATGATCATGGCAGCCACTCGATGCATTGATGATACACATGCATTAGTGGCAGGTCATTGTTGGAGGGCCTCGATGGCACAAGATAGTTCAAATAGGGGACTGGCCATTGATGACTTCCATACACTCATGGAGAGAGTGACTGTGATGAGGGTCGACTACCAACAGTTATTGATGGATAGAGATTACCTATTGAAGATTGGCAAGATGTATTACAGGGCACTGAGGGAGTAGGAGCTTGAGGTGGACCGACTCACTCATGAGTTGGTGAGCACACGAGGATTCTTGGAAGGCACACAGACAACCCTTCAGGAATCAGAGTCCAAATTAGATGAGCTCCTTGAGGAGACTGGTCAGAGATACACTATATCTATCTCGGTAGAGAGTCAGATATGTTCCTCAGTTAGATTGTTGGAGGATATCCGGGTGTCACAGGGGCCACCATTCATGGGTAGTTCTAAGACAATCGGTCATACACATACACATGAGGATTCCATAGCGAGGGGCAGTTACAAGGACACTTTCATTTGTGTTCCAGGATTGGTTGATATCCACATAGAGGTTGATCCGCAAGTACACCTTAGACATATGATGATGAGAGAGATGTATAGTGGGATTCATGGAGACAAATTGGATGGCAAGGAGGAGACACACTTAGTAGTGCATGGAGATTCCCCTCCCTTGCAGCAACACATAGTTCTGGGAGATCACCTTCACAATAACAACAACTATCTGAGTGATGATGGAGGGAGAGTGATTGACCAACAGTTTGTGGAGTTATCTACTGTTGTACCCGATAGTTGGAGTTTAGGTGATTATTCACCATGGTTGCTAGTGGATGAGCTTTTGGTCCAATCCTAGGGATTAACCAAAGCATATGATACTTTCCAGTTCCACAGTTGGTTGCAGATATTTATGATAGCCTTTCCCGACACTTTTATCATTGACAGCAACACAGGGGAGCTAGACAGTGGCAAGGGACATGGAGAGTTGGTAGGCTGAGACCACTTGACAAGAGTGTCTTGATTGCATACAGCAAGATAGGGGTGGATCATCAGGGGCAGATAGTTGAGGTCATAGGCATGATGGAGAGTATCCTAGACCATGGGACAGAGGATATCTTAGAGGTTGCTACATATTCAGACTCTCATTGGGATGAGGGTGGAGGACTTTCGACAGTTACCAGTAGGGCACATCAGCAGTTAGTGGGGATTGGAAGTGATGAACTTCCAAATTTGACATGGGATCCGGGAGTCCATTGGGTCGATAGTTTGTTTCATCTTATGAGGATCCATGCATGGAGGGTCCAGTATGGATACTTTGAGCAGACAGTCATGATCATAGTAGAGCAACATCGACGTGATGGTCCATGTTAGAGACTAGCACGGGACCCTGGGATTATAAGGCCGGGCATTTCACTGACTAATGGAGACGTGCGGACGTTTGCAGGGGGGAGTCACTTTGATTTTTCATTGAGTTTCAGTATTGGGGAGAGCACGTCACTGGCTAGTGATTCGTTGAGGTCTTGTAGTACCTCACTATGGCAGCAGCATGTTCAGTCGGTGGGGGTTGTGCTAAGTTTGGTATGGTTTGGTAGGATAGACCTATTTCAGGTTGAGGCCATGTGTTATTTGCAGGAGACTCATGGTGTTGATATGTTACAGAACTATACTCCACAGGGCATTGCGGTTCACATTCTGATATGGGATCCAGGGATTGGAGTGCTTGGTAGTTCATCATTGGATGGAGTTGATTTTCAAGTAGAGTGGTTGCTCAGGGAGTTGATTGAGATTCTTTGGCCATTAATCATTCTACTCATCGGGAGCATGTGGGTGTCATGCGTGGTGAGCACTTGGAGAGACCGCATCTTGAGGGCAGTCTACCTTGTGTCACACAGGTGGATATGGGACCCCGGTATCATATGTAGTTGGATTCAGTTATTGCTTGAGGACAAGCAATATTCCGACAGGGAGGACTGTAATGTCCCCATTTTGGGACATTATAATTTTACAGAGTGTTATGCCTACCAGAGTAGCCAGATAGGGATGACAGAGAGTTCGGGAGATATTGAGGGGTTTTATTGGGCCCGACTTGCATCGTTCATCATCAGGATCCATTCTGCACAGCTTGGATTCGGTTCCATTGCATTCCGACGATTTTCGTAATTTTGAGTTATTATGGGTCATATCTTAATTAAATTCACTAAGAAGGTCATAATGGGCATATTACTTGGAGAAACCTCTCCGTGTAATAGCTCATCGGAATCGAGAAGAAGAGCACTACAGGATAAGATGATGAGAAGTGACTTTCAATGGTCGGAGAAGCCATAAGGATGGATAAATCACTTTTTAGAGGTAAAATGGTTAAATAATTAATTAATTAAGTGATTTAATCAAGGAATAATAAAATAAAGTAAAAGTCACTTGGAGGAAAAAGGTCAACAACAAATTAGGGTTTCAGCAGTGAATTAGGGTTTAGAAAAGCTATAAGAGAAGGGTCAACGACCTAATTCATCATTATGCAGATTATGACTTGTCATTGAGGAGAAGAGGTGCATCTCAGGAAAGATAGTTTAGTGTATTCCAGGAGGAAGACACCAGTTGGCTGATTTTGGTGTTGAAAGACACACCCTAATCACCGGGAAGATCATCCAGGTCTTCCATCATTCTTCATTGATTCCGCAGTGCTCCCATATTCCAGGTATTATCTTTTAGTTGCTTATTTATATTCCGGCTAAGATCCTTTTGTCTTTTGATCTAGCCGAGTGTTGTTATTTTATTCAGTCGCAATTGCTTATTTATATCCCGGCTAAGATCCTTTGTATGTTGATCTAGTCGAATATTTTCAGTTATTCAGCTGCATTCGGCCATTTTGTAATCCACAGAGATATCATAATACAAACTTTGCAGTCCTTTGTCGCATTTATTATTTGTATGATCATTTATATGCTGTAAACCATTGGTCCTACACACACATTAGCAGTGTTTCCTAGACTAGCCAAGTCAGGAACATTACAGGACAGTGGCAATAAGTGCTAACTGATATGAATTTGCAACAATTAGTAAGTTTAGAATAGCAATTGATCAAATGTAATAGCTGCAACAAATACTCCTTAGAATTGCTTGAAAAGACAGTAAAAGAGAGAATTCACTAAGCAGAATGATAGTCAAATGTCATAAGCAATTTCTGAAGTGTTTAGCTAGCATTAAAAGTCAATTTTGCAGAAAATTTGCTGCAATTAGATGGTTGTAGCAATCATTTATAACAACAGCAAATAGGTTAGTGATCTAGGCTAAACTAGGGTTAGAGATAATTAGTAAGAGCTTAGGAGAAGAGTGCTTGAGTGTTTAATCAATCCTTCAACAAGAGAGAGGCAAGAACCAATGCCTTCTAGGGCTTATGGAGTCAAGTGGATGGCTTCTTCAAAGGCTACAATTCAATTTTGATAATGCACAAAAGTCTAAGAGGGAGAATGCATAGGAGAAGTAGTAACTTAAGTCACCCTATGCATTTACCTCAAGAAACAAGATACTATGGTGTAGGCAATTCTAGGCCCTAACACCTTGCTCTCCTTACGCTTCTTATGGGATAAAACTTAGGCAAACATAACTAGGTCAAAACCTTAGAGTGCTAGCAATTTAGGGCTCTAGGGTTTCACTAGACACTAGATCAATTCAATGAAAAGCTTGGCAAATAGAAAGTAAGAAAGTATCAATTTAATTTCCTTACTTCAAGCATTAAGTATAACTATACCATGCAATTTCATAATCTTGTATGAGCAAATAAAACCATACATGAACCATTCAATAGATGACAAAAAATGCAGATTTTACTTACACCAAGAATAATCATGAAAATACCATGCAAAATCACCATAAAAGCTTCCAAGATTGATCCAACTTGCAAAAACTAGCCTTATACAAGAGTGTGCCTCACAATTTCAGCCAATAGCCCTTACTAGGGTGCAAATTTCAGACCTCTCTTGTGTGAGGAGTTGTGTTGTAAAAATGAATGTACTTTATGTTTATTTATACAAAATCTTTGACGTTTAATTAATTTTAGGTCAAAATAAGGTCGACCTGGCCAATTTACAAATAAATTCAAATTTGACATAAATAAAATTAATTAGCATCTAAAGACACCTCCAAGGGTGACGCCATGCCCTTCTAGGGTGATGTTGAGGCCCTAAGGTGGAACGTTGAGCCAAAAAGGTAGGGCACTTGGCCTCCAAAGGCCCAAGATGAAGCCCACACGTGCCACTAGATTCATAAATGCCTCCAAAACAAAAACCCTAGCTCTGGATGATGTCTAAGGTCATGATGGTGACGTCTTGGGCCTTCAAGGACCAACGTCCATGTGGAAGAGAAAGATCCCCCTGGGTCTAGATCTGCCAGGGTGCCTCCAAAGGCAACGTCCTTGTTTCTTCCTGGTGCAAATCTTCAATGTCTTCTTACCCCTGGCTGGGGTTACAACATCCATCTGTGGGTTTTAAGCCCCCATGAAGGTCTAAACTAATCATTCCCTCATGTGTACATGTACATCGGGCAAAGTCCTGCAGCAACAACAAGTACGCCCTCCAGGGGTTCATAAGTCACAGCGATCATAACATGTAAATCACATCCAATAATTAAACTACCCAAACATGTGCATCAAACCCCCCTTTAACCTAGACAAATGCTCAAAGACGTTATGCAATTTGACAAGTTAGGGTTGGAGAAGGTCTCAGGGCGTCCTATTGGGCTAACCTCTCTTAAGTTTGGGGTGTTTCCCAGGTGGGATCTAGTCCAGATCATGTAAGTGTATGAGGTGGTATGGGGTAAGTGTTTGGGCATAGGGTGCATGTGATAACAAGGAAATGTAAAATCTTACCTATGGGTACTTTTGTAGAGGGCGAGTTGCACTTTGTCATAAATTATATTGTTTCCTAGCCCATTCATTGCCTTTTACTCTTAGCTTAATTGCTTTTGATCTTTTGTTTTTGTGCTTCAAGGGAAATAATTGAGGGCCACTATCCTGGCTTGATGACTAGAGATGACAATGTTATCCACAAACATTTCACTAAGATGAGAACGTTGACTCGTGACGAGACCCCCTTTCTCTTGGCTATGCCACCAAGAGCCACTACCCTAGTTTGGTGACCAAATAGGTGGTAGTGTCATACTGCTACATGCCCATGGTCATAATAGGTTGGCTCGTGATAATACCTCATATCCATCAACTAGTACCTTGAGTGTTTATGTATCTTATGGGTCCCCTTTTCTTACTGAGAAGCCTTTCATTACTTTCTCGGGGATCCCTGGGCGAAGCATCTCAAAGGTTTCAATATTGGCTTTTAACTCTTGCCAACTACTTTTACCCTCTGGGCCTTTAGCCCCTTCTTCCCACGAGCTAAGGTACAACCCTTCCTAGTGTAGCCAATTCCAATGCCCAAACAAAGGGGAGATGAGAGGAATAAAGATGGAAAGTGGTAAGTATGGAAGGAACGGACAATGACCTTTCACAGACCCACCCAGTGGCAACCCATCCTAAAGGGAGATCAACTTACTAGGGCACCATGTCACCCTTCCAGGTATGAACAAGGAAAAGAGCATAATTTCCATGCAAACGTCATGAAATGAAGAAGGATTCAATGCAACATATTCAAGTGCTTCAAAAATCGGAGTGATACATACCATGATACATGGACTCATTACCTCATGGAGCAAGACTTACTGTTACTTCAAGACCAGGTTGGTGGGATGGACACTACTGCTGCTGATAAATGGACTGCACTGAAGAAAAGAGGGGCCCTACGGGGCCATGCTTAAGTCGTCCAGCTCTCGGTATTCCATGTCTAGGACCTGTGGGCCTCAAGGCGTGATCTCCTTAGTTATCCCTAGGATAGGGGATAACAGTACCTATCTTTCTAAACTTGAGTTGTTGCAACTTACCTCTTAGAAGTGCCTTGAGAGTGGTTGATTTCCCTTTCAATACCTTTGATGTTTATTTGATGGAAATGTCGTTGTAATGGTCAAATTTTTAATGTGAGATTATTGGAATTTACTTTTTCCATTCAGTAAGCACACCCCAAACTATCTTTAGAAGTTCTCCTTAAATGGGTCCTCCAAGGACATTCCACATTTGCAAATTAAGGAAGATTGTATATTTGTTCATTTAAGCGCTTTCATGCCTCAATCACATGTAAGAGAATCACTCGTATTTGATCCATAGACTACATGCCTAATGGATAGGCACTAGGTTTTACTAAAGCACCTCTCCATTTCACCTTGAGCTCTTATTGACCAAGCTTTACCAATCCTACATTAGGGAAGCCCCCCTTGCATTAGAGAAGAGCCAACCTAAAGAGTGGGAGAAGGTTATTGTGGTGATATTGAATAACCTCTCCAAGTTGGCCTTGGGTTCTCACATTGTCGTTGGGACTTTTACACATCAGGTGACAGTTCAAGCAGCCACAATCACCTCCTTAAATCAAGACACGATTTAGTTGGATTCACTTTCACAAACTATTGCACTAAGAATTCCAACTTTTATACACTTTCCCTGAAGTCTTTGAGAAGTTGATATAAAACAATTAGTCTGTATTGTTTTCCTTCATTCTTTCATAGAGTATGGGTGTAACCTCCAATATACTTACACACACCCCTCACACACATAATGACAAGATGCTTCTTATTATCATTATACAACAAACATGCCCTTTTTTAAAATAAGAATATTACAATTGATATAGTCTACTTACAACACATTATAAAGATCTCTTTTACTAAACAACCATAGATGGGCGAGTTTATTTTGCCAAAATTGTCCAAAAGTTACACCTAATTCTAACCACTTGAATCAGCTTATTTTCACAAACGAGATAACCCAAAAAAATGAAAAATATCCTTCAAAAAATTTAATATTAGCGGAGGTTGTTATAAACCCTCACTTTACCATCCAACCGAACGCCGTTTACACACATACATATATCACGAAACCTTCACATCATTTTCGCTAGACAAAACGTTGGGACCAATATTTTAACATTTTTAAGCCTATCCTGGTACTATATGTGCAATGAAGTGGAGACACATGATAAATCAGTTTTTAAAGTCAATAAATGCATTAAGACAAGGTATTCCTGATAGATGGTTCTGATATCTTCACGTTCTGCAGAACTTTAGAAAATAAGCATTTCCGATAAGCTTCTTGAATGATCAAGATGAGCTAAATGCGAATTCAAAAATGTGAAGAAGTGCATATTCGCATCTCTGCCTATGTTTTTGAATGCATGCAGAAACCGTTGAAGGAGAAAGGGAGGTAACTGAATAAAAAAATAACACAACCACCTACTTACCCCGTTTGCACCATGAAAATATTGAAGTCAACCGGATTTGGCAATACACTCATCACTTTGCTTTCCAACATATGCTTGAAATCTGTTCTTCCAAATTGCACATCATATCCAATTATTCTCTTGTCTGCACCCACGGACAGTACAATCTGCTTTTGCTGCATCCCGGCAACTCCCATCACTGCAGAGGTGTGCAAACTCTGGTGCAATGCCTTTGGTTCCCAACCAGCATCCTTCTCTTTTTCACTCCATAATACGACAGCATGATCACTGCCCGCAGTAGCAAAGTGGGTGTCATCCCAAGGCATAAACACTATACTGTTTAAGATGCCCTTTGTATGAGGCTTATCTTCCAAGAAATTCACGTTCCTCTGCAAATTACAAAATCAGGGAAAAAGAACAAATCAATAAAATATGGGAATATGCTTAAATTAATATATGACATAAATTATATATTGGTAATACCCATATTTTTGGTCAATCATATGTATGTAAGAAAGATAGTTAAGTATGCATCAGATATACCTGTCATTTTCATTTCAATAAAAGTACAAGTAAACAAAAAAGACCATGGCTTCACAGCCCATCATAAGATCAACATCTATCATCTCAGAAATACAGAATACCAACTAAATTTTATTATTAGTAGGTCATGAATCTGGAGTGAAGAAAGTAGATAAAAAAAATGTCGGGAAAGTAATTCATTGAAATGGAAATTAAAGGATGCAAAATTGATCTATCAACTGCAAGTAATATCAGTACATTTGCCCGATCCACATGTAAGTTCTATAATGGCTATACCTCGTATAGTAGACAGGGATTTAAGACACTCTAGCTGGTGTAGGAAGCAAATAGGGATTTTGAGTTCGAAAGCCTAAGCCAATTTCTTTTATGACATTGTACGAGGTGAAAGTTGAAACACAAAGGATGACCATACGACTTTGCTGTACATCAATCGGATTTATAATGGTGTAGGCCAGTTTATTTAAAAAACATACCTCTTGCAGTGAGAAGTGAATCATAAAACAGAACTCGGACCACATGGAGGCAGCCATTCGTCTAAATTATCTGTTTGCAATAAGGTACTCTGTTGTATAGTTACTGATAGAGGTAGGGTATCACGCAAAATACATGATATTTGTTCAAGGATCTGCTATAATGCGTTTCCATGAGAAACTTACAAGTACGAGAATTCTCACAGCGTGCAATTTAAAAATATATCAGGTTTTATATATTAGTTCAAGATAGAAAACTAAAAGAGAAGAGAAGTTTTGCAGATATGAAAACAGGTGTCAGGAATATCCATAACAAAGAAAGCCTGTAGGTTTTTAATTTTTTCCTCTCGCCAATTCACTATGTAATTTGCTCTGACATTCTGACATTACTCTCTATCAGAGACAATGTTATTAGGTATCAATGCAAAAATATTCACTGGAATAGAGAAGCACAGTAGTCACAGAGAATAAGCTTGAACAAAAGAAAGTGAAATATATAGAAAGCAAAAAAGTAGATGCTAAATAGTAGTAACTTATTAAAAGAAATGACATACTATTAAACCATTTAACTGTTGTAATTAGCAGATTTCGGTTATAAAAGGAAGGAATATTGATAAGATAACATAATTCTATTGCCAATTTTTATTTGTAAATCCAAATAACAAGCATCTTGTTTACCTTGGACGCATTCATATTAATAATGGATACTTGGTGGTCTCCCTCATGAGCACTGTAAGCTGCAAACAACCTGTTTCCATCAGGGTGCCAGGTCATGTCTTCTGGCCACCTTCTTTGCCCTGGAGATGTGCATTCTATCGTGCTAAGCACTGTTAAGGCCAAGCTGAAAAAGACATCAAACAATATATAAATTTAACACAAAAAAGATGTAGTAAATATAAATTAAGCACAAAGAAATCAGTTATGCTGTCTTCTCTACAATGTCAGTACACCATGTTACAAGGCCTGTAGTAATTATAGATTGATATATGTTAGCATTTAAGGGAAAATCTAGAACAGAGATATCTTTTCAAATTTGTTCACTACTGTAGATAAAAATCAGCAATAAAAATATTTCTGAAGTAGTTCAAACACATAACTAGACAATAGATCTGAACAGTAGGAAACAATTTCTAGGCTAGGACTAATCTGATCATTAGCAATAAAAGTTCTGAACCTAGATCTGATAATAAGTAAAGCAATAGCTGAATATTCTGAACATAATCAGATCTGATAATAAACAAAGAAATAACTAAACACTACCTCAAGAACAAATGTACCTTAGATGATATGTTGCTGTCCTCTTTTGATATGCTCAGATAAGCAGTTAAAGGACATGGATCAAAACCCACAAGGGTTTGATCTCATCATGATCTGAGTGAACAGTGTGCCAAGAAGACTTCAAGGATAACCAGCATAAGAAGGGATGATACACAAACCCCAAAGACAATATTATAGAAACAAAACTGTCCAAGATGAACTGTAGTGTTACAGCAAATTAGGGCTCATTAAACCCTACAACAGAAACTGGTAGACAGGTAATAAGCAGGAGACACCAGGGACAGCCTGTAATGATACCAACAGCACTGTGAAGAGGAGCCAAGGGCTGCCTAGGAGGCAATGGAAACCTAAGAATAACCAGTGACAACTTGAAGAGGACCCTAGGGGAGGCTGCGGCACTTCTGTCAGCTAGAAGGGGGGTCCGCTCCATATTAATACAGCAAGACGGAGGTCCGTGGTACTTTCACACAGCAAGAGAGAGGGATCGGTGGCACCAACACTCATCAAAGGGGAGCCATCCACCAGCAAAGAATCTCCCAGCCAGCAAACAAGGAGAAGCCTAAGAGGTCGTACCTCAGATCAGAAAGAGAGAGTCCATCAAGAAAGCCGTACCCAAAATAAGACCATGAGAGGAGAGCAAGTGAATGTACAAATGAGAGAGGGGTAGGTCTTTATTTATAGTAGGAAGGTAGGTTAGGGTTTTCTAATTTAACCCTATCTTTAGGATTAAGTCAAACTCCAATAAGAATAAAATAAATTGATAAAAGATAATTAATAATTAATTAAAAGTCAATTAAGTCAAAGTGACTAAAGAAGACCAACACCACATTAATCAAGAAGGGGAACGAGGCTCAAGCAAGAGGAGGCTACAAGACAAAGTCAAAGGGGTCTTCTTCAATGGCAAGTTGTCCACATAAGTCTCATGATAACTTATAAGCTTTTATCATCCCTGCATAAGAGGAAACATCAATGATGTGGTCAAGTCCATCTTCCTAGCTGCTCCTAGGTCTCGTGGACCATCTCGAGAGAGAAGAAGAAGATCACACATCATCACACCTTGGTACTCAACCAAGAACCACCTGGTCCCAGTCCAGGTTACCCCAGAACACATCTAGGGGCCCTAGAACACATCTAGGGTCTTATCCACCAAGGTACAAGACCAAGGATCAACCCAAGCGTTTAAGCAAGGATTCCCTGCAACACATCTAGGGACTTATATCATCAACCACCAAGGAACAAATTCAAGGATCAATCCAAGCACCGAGTAAGGATTCCCTGGAAAACATCCAGGGGCCTTAGAACACATCTAGGGACTTATATCATCAACCACCAAGGAACACATCCAAGGATCAATCCAAGCACCGAGCAAGGATTCCCTGGAACACATCCAGGGACCCTAGAACACATCTAGGGACTCACTGCTTGGTCCTTGACCAAGAACCCCAGAAATACACTTGGGGCCCTCACTAGGGTCTTTTTCCATGGCTCTAACTTCTTGGTCCCAAACCAAGAACCCCAGAAGTGCACTGGGGGCCCTAGATCTCAGCTAGGGTCTTATTCTATCCTCCCGGAGAATGGCTCTTGCAACTGCACTAATTTCAACAATATAACATCTGTTTGGGTTGTACTAGCTCCATATTCAGAATTTTATCCAATGCTACATTATTATAGTTTACAGGATGTAATGGCCCTAATTATCAAGCAACAATTACTTGTTTTATCTCGCATGCTTTAGCATACATTGTAAGCACACTCTCATTTCTTAGCATAAAGTATGACCATTCAAAACAATAATGTAGTAGTTGTTAAAATTTTAGAAGTTACAGTTATCTTCTTTAACATTCATTAACAATTGCATGTAATAGGATCATTGAAAAATAAACAATCACAGAACACAAGATATATCCTGGGAAACCCTCGTGGTGGAGAAAACCTAGCAACCAATTCTTAAGATAGATTCCTTCAACTAGTACAATGTCACGTTATAGCTCTCCACAAATAGACCAAGACCAAGATACCAAAGACCAAAAAACCAAGACCTCCTGCGCTAGACCTCCTTTGCTATGCTCCAAATACACAAGAGAAGGCAAATTGTGTGTGTATACAAATGAGAGGAACTCAACCTCTATTTATACACATAACTTGACTCCCGAAAAGATGCAACCCTAAGAGGGGTCGTTTTGACTTTTACAATAAGGATAACAATAAAATAATAATTTTTTTTGAGCCGATTTCTACAATAAGATTACAATAACCTTCTTGAAGTTTGACCAATACAAATACAAAAGAATATACTCCGTAGTTACATCAAAATATCAACACTCCCTCTTAACTAGGAAGGTATTCTTTGTTGCCACATGAGCTCAAGACCATTGATTGTTGAAAATGTTGAGATTTGGGTACGTTGGAAAGTGGTCCCCATGTGTTTATGAGTCTCTAAACACAAAGGGGGAGACTATTACCCTTGTACTTTACTTTATGATTCTAATTGTCACTTTGACTTAGGAGATTTAAGTCAAAAGTGAAATATGTCACTTAAGATATTAAAGTGACAATGAATTCACAAAGTGGGTGAATTAATAGACATAAACTAAAGTGGGTTTCCTAAGTGAGATTTAGGGATTGAATCTCACCCATTGATTAGACTTGGGTAGATTGGATCTAGGCCATTGATCTTTTAGGGTTTGGCCAAAGGAGGCTATAGTGCATTTTTGAGACTCATTCTTCACTTGTGAGAAGAGAAGAAGAGGAGGAGAGCTTGGGCACATTTCTTGAGGAGAGGAAGGCGCACTTGTTCAAGGGTTTGTCTATTGAGTGAGGGAAGGCGCATTTGCTTTGAGGAGGTGCTTCCATGGAGGAGGAGGCACACATATGAGCATGGGCGCATTCCAGTCTTGAGGGCGTACTTGGAGGAGGAGAGGCGCACATCCTTGAGGAGTGTGCACTTCATACATGAGAGAGTTGTGTATGGGAGTTGCGCACTTGTGAGAGGAGAGCCTTAGTGAGGAACAAAGGGCAGAGGAAGCATTTGCTAAAGGAGGGGCGCACCAAAGCTGGGTGCGCACCAAGCCATGGAGGAGGGCGCACTTATGTAGAGGGCGCAAGCTTCAAGGGAGAATAGCAAGGGTTACTCAGAGTGATGCAGACCCCCTTCTCCCATCGAGGCTGCGCGACCTCCCGATCTAGGATCCTTCACATCAAGGAGTTAGATTGACTCTTCGAGCCTTTATTAGACCTGTTATCCCCGTTTTCTAGGGATAACTAGGAGATCATGTCTCGAGGCCCACAGGTCCTAGACATGGAGTACCGAGACGAGGATTGACCTGAGCATGGCCCTGGAGGGCCCATCCTTCTTCTTCTTCGCCAGATTTGTCCTATCAACAGCAACAGCGTCCATCACCATCGGCTTGGACTTGCATCAAGGAAGACTCTTGCTCCATGAGGTAATTGGTCCAGGTATCATGGTATGTGTCATGTTTGATCATTATAACTTTCTTATATATGCATCAGGTAGGTCCGCAGCATGTTGTCCAAGTCATAACGGACAATGCTGCAAATTATGTGGCTGCTGATAGGATGCTTATGTCCAGGTATCCTACACTGTTTTGGACTCCTTGTGCCGCTCATTGCCTTGACTTGATGTTAGAGGATATGGGAAAGCTTGATTGGATCAAGGAGACCATTGATTCAGCGAGGAGCATCACAAAATTCATATACAATCATCCTTCTGTACTTAGCATGATGAGACAATTCACAGGTGACAAAGAGTTGGTGCGTCCTGCCATCACACGCTTTGCCACTAGTTTTATTTCTCTTCGGTCTCTTTTGAATTCTAGGTGGGAATTGCAGACAATGTTCCTTTCCCCT
>ML815268.1:18811-28842 GCA_009831015.1 Picea engelmannii | reverse complement strand
ATTTGGGGGTACTCGCGTCACGTCCCCCTTGTGCGTCCCCCCGCACCCTCGTCCCCCCGTCCCCCCGTCTTGGTGGAACATTGTTTATATTTACTACATCTTTTTTGTGTTAAATTTATATATTGTTTGATGTCTTCTTCAGCTTGGCCTTAACAGTGCTTAGCACGATAGAATGTACATCTCCAGGGCAAAGAAGGTGGCCAGAAGACATGACCTGGCACCCTGATGGAAACAGTTTGTTTGCAGCTTACAGTGCTCATGAGGGAGACCACCAAGTATCCATTATTAATATGAATGCGTCCAAGGTAAACAAGATGCTTGTTATTTGGATTTACAAATAAAAATTGGCAATAGAATTATGTTATCTTATCAATATTCCTTCCTTTTATAACCGAAATCTGCTAATTACAACAGTTAAATGGTTTAATAGTATGTCATTTCTTTTAATAAGTTACTACTATTTAGCATCTACTTTTTTGCTTTCTATATATTTCACTTTCTTTTGTTCAAGCTTATTCTCTGTGACTACTGTGCTTCTCTATTCCAGTGAATATTTTTGCATTGATACCTAATAACATTGTCTCTGATAGAGAGTAATGTCAGAATGTCAGAGCAAATTACATAGTGAATTGGCGAGAGGAAAAAATTAAAAACCTACAGGCTTTCTTTGTTATGGATATTCCTGACACCTGTTTTCATATCTGCAAAACTTCTCTTCTCTTTTAGTTTTCTATCTTGAACTAATATATAAAACCTGATATATTTTTAAATTGCACGCTGTGAGAATTCTCGTACTTGTAAGTTTCTCTTGGAAACGCATTATAGCAGATCCTTGAACAAATATCATGTATTTTGCGTGATACCTTACCTCTATCAGTAACTATACAACAGAGTACCTTATTGCAAACAGATAATTTAGACGAATGGCTGCCTCCATGTGGTCCGAGTTCTGTTTTATGATTCACTTCTCACTGCAAGAGGTATGTTTTTAAAATAAACTGGCCTACACCATTATAAATCCGATTGATGTACAGCAAAGTCGTATGGTCATCCTTTGTGTTTCATCTCGTACAATGTCATAAAAGAAATTGGCTTAGGCTTTCGAACTCAAAATCCCTATTTGCTTCCTACACCAGCTAGCGTGTCTTAAATCCCTGTCTACTATACGAGGTATAGCCATTATAGAACTTACATGTGGATCGGGCAAATGTACTGATATTACTTGCAGTTGATAGATCAATTTTGCATCCTTTAATTTCCATTTCAATGGATTACTTTCCCTACATTTTTTATCTACTTTCTTCACTCCAGATTCATGACCTACTAATAATAAAATTTAGTTGGTATTCTGTATTTCTGAGATGATAGATGTTGATCGTATGATGGGCTGTGAAGCCATGGTCTTTTTTGTTTACTTGTACTTTTATTGAAATGAAAATGACAGTTATATCTGATGCATACTTAACTATCTTTCTTACATACATATGATGGACCAAAAATATGGGTATTACCAATATATAATTTCTGTCATATATTAATTTAAGCATATTCCCATATTTTTTTGATTTGTTCTTTTTCCCTGATTTTGTAATTTGCAGAGGAACGTGAATTTCTTGGAAGATAAGCCTCATACAAAGGGCATCTTAAACAGTATAGTGTTTATGCCTTGGGATGACACCCACTTTGCTACTGCGGGCAGTGATCATGCTGTCGTATTRTGGAGTGAAAAAGAGAAGGATGCTGGTTGGGAACCAAAGGCATTGCACCAGAGTTTGCACACCTCTGCAGTGATGGGAGTTGCCGGGATGCAGCAAAAGCAGATTGTACTGTCCGTGGGTGCAGACAAGAGAATAATTGGATACGATGTGCAATTTGGAAGAACAGATTTCAAGCATATGTTGGAAAGCAAAGTGATGAGTGTATTGCCAAATCCGGTTGACTTCAATATTTTCATGGTGCAAACGGGGTAAGTAGGTGGTTGTGTTATTTTTTTTATTCAGTTACCTCCCTTTCTCCTTCAACGGTTTCTGCATGCATTCAAAAACATAGGCAGAGATGCGAATATGCACTTCTTCACATTTTTGAATTCGCATTTAGCTCATCTTGATCATTCAAGAAGCTTATCGGAAATGCTTATTTTCTAAAGTTCTGCAGAACGTGAAGATATCAGAACCATCTATCAGGAATACCTTGTCTTAATGCATTTATTGACTTTAAAAACTGATTTATCATGTGTCTCCACTTCATTGCACATATAGTACCAGGATAGGCTTAAAAATGTTAAAATATTGGTCCCAACGTTTTGTCTAGCGAAAATGATGTGAAGGTTTCGTGATATATGTATGTGTGTAAACGGCGTTCGGTTGGATGGTAAAGTGAGGGTTTATAACAACCTCCGCTAATATTAAATTTTTTGAAGGATATTTTTCATTTTTTTGGGTTATCTCGTTTGTGAAAATAAGCTGATTCAAGTGGTTAGAATTAGGTGTAACTTTTGGACAATTTTGGCAAAATAAACTCGCCCATCTATGGTTGTTTAGTAAAAGAGATCTTTATAATGTGTTGTAAGTAGACTATATCAATTGTAATATTCTTATTTTAAAAAAGGGCATGTTTGTTGTATAATGATAATAAGAAGCATCTTGTCATTATGTGTGTGAGGGGTGTGTGTAAGTATATTGGAGGTTACACCCATACTCTATGAAAGAATGAAGGAAAACAATACAGACTAATTGTTTTATATCAACTTCTCAAAGACTTCAGGGAAAGTGTATAAAAGTTGGAATTCTTAGTGCAATAGTTTGTGAAAGTGAATCCAACTAAATCGTGTCTTGATTTAAGGAGGTGATTGTGGCTGCTTGAACTGTCACCTGATGTGTAAAAGTCCCAACGACAATGTGAGAACCCAAGGCCAACTTGGAGAGGTTATTCAATATCACCACAATAACCTTCTCCCACTCTTTAGGTTGGCTCTTCTCTAATGCAAGGGGGGCTTCCCTAATGTAGGATTGGTAAAGCTTGGTCAATAAGAGCTCAAGGTGAAATGGAGAGGTGCTTTAGTAAAACCTAGTGCCTATCCATTAGGCATGTAGTCTATGGATCAAATACGAGTGATTCTCTTACATGTGATTGAGGCATGAAAGCGCTTAAATGAACAAATATACAATCTTCCTTAATTTGCAAATGTGGAATGTCCTTGGAGGACCCATTTAAGGAGAACTTCTAAAGATAGTTTGGGGTGTGCTTACTGAATGGAAAAAGTAAATTCCAATAATCTCACATTAAAAATTTGACCATTACAACGACATTTCCATCAAATAAACATCAAAGGTATTGAAAGGGAAATCAACCACTCTCAAGGCACTTCTAAGAGGTAAGTTGCAACAACTCAAGTTTAGAAAGATAGGTACTGTTATCCCCTATCCTAGGGATAACTAAGGAGATCACGCCTTGAGGCCCACAGGTCCTAGACATGGAATACCGAGAGCTGGACGACTTAAGCATGGCCCCGTAGGGCCCCTCTTTTCTTCAGTGCAGTCCATTTATCAGCAGCAGTAGTGTCCATCCCACCAACCTGGTCTTGAAGTAACAGTAAGTCTTGCTCCATGAGGTAATGAGTCCATGTATCATGGTATGTATCACTCCGATTTTTGAAGCACTTGAATATGTTGCATTGAATCCTTCTTCATTTCATGACGTTTGCATGGAAATTATGCTCTTTTCCTTGTTCATACCTGGAAGGGTGACATGGTGCCCTAGTAAGTTGATCTCCCTTTAGGATGGGTTGCCACTGGGTGGGTCTGTGAAAGGTCATTGTCCGTTCCTTCCATACTTACCACTTTCCATCTTTATTCCTCTCATCTCCCCTTTGTTTGGGCATTGGAATTGGCTACACTAGGAAGGGTTGTACCTTAGCTCGTGGGAAGAAGGGGCTAAAGGCCCAGAGGGTAAAAGTAGTTGGCAAGAGTTAAAAGCCAATATTGAAACCTTTGAGATGCTTCGCCCAGGGATCCCCGAGAAAGTAATGAAAGGCTTCTCAGTAAGAAAAGGGGACCCATAAGATACATAAACACTCAAGGTACTAGTTGATGGATATGAGGTATTATCACGAGCCAACCTATTATGACCATGGGCATGTAGCAGTATGACACTACCACCTATTTGGTCACCAAACTAGGGTAGTGGCTCTTGGTGGCATAGCCAAGAGAAAGGGGGTCTCGTCACGAGTCAACGTTCTCATCTTAGTGAAATGTTTGTGGATAACATTGTCATCTCTAGTCATCAAGCCAGGATAGTGGCCCTCAATTATTTCCCTTGAAGCACAAAAACAAAAGATCAAAAGCAATTAAGCTAAGAGTAAAAGGCAATGAATGGGCTAGGAAACAATATAATTTATGACAAAGTGCAACTCGCCCTCTACAAAAGTACCCATAGGTAAGATTTTACATTTCCTTGTTATCACATGCACCCTATGCCCAAACACTTACCCCATACCACCTCATACACTTACATGATCTGGACTAGATCCCACCTGGGAAACACCCCAAACTTAAGAGAGGTTAGCCCAATAGGACGCCCTGAGACCTTCTCCAACCCTAACTTGTCAAATTGCATAACGTCTTTGAGCATTTGTCTAGGTTAAAGGGGGGTTTGATGCACATGTTTGGGTAGTTTAATTATTGGATGTGATTTACATGTTATGATCGCTGTGACTTATGAACCCCTGGAGGGCGTACTTGTTGTTGCTGCAGGACTTTGCCCGATGTACATGTACACATGAGGGAATGATTAGTTTAGACCTTCATGGGGGCTTAAAACCCACAGATGGATGTTGTAACCCCAGCCAGGGGTAAGAAGACATTGAAGATTTGCACCAGGAAGAAACAAGGACGTTGCCTTTGGAGGCACCCTGGCAGATCTAGACCCAGGGGGATCTTTCTCTTCCACATGGACGTTGGTCCTTGAAGGCCCAAGACGTCACCATCATGACCTTAGACATCATCCAGAGCTAGGGTTTTTGTTTTGGAGGCATTTATGAATCTAGTGGCACGTGTGGGCTTCATCTTGGGCCTTTGGAGGCCAAGTGCCCTACCTTTTTGGCTCAACGTTCCACCTTAGGGCCTCAACATCACCCTAGAAGGGCATGGCGTCACCCTTGGAGGTGTCTTTAGATGCTAATTAATTTTATTTATGTCAAATTTGAATTTATTTGTAAATTGGCCAGGTCGACCTTATTTTGACCTAAAATTAATTAAACGTCAAAGATTTTGTATAAATAAACATAAAGTACATTCATTTTTACAACACAACTCCTCACACAAGAGAGGTCTGAAATTTGCACCCTAGTAAGGGCTATTGGCTGAAATTGTGAGGCACACTCTTGTATAAGGCTAGTTTTTGCAAGTTGGATCAATCTTGGAAGCTTTTATGGTGATTTTGCATGGTATTTTCATGATTATTCTTGGTGTAAGTAAAATCTGCATTTTTTGTCATCTATTGAATGGTTCATGTATGGTTTTATTTGCTCATACAAGATTATGAAATTGCATGGTATAGTTATACTTAATGCTTGAAGTAAGGAAATTAAATTGATACTTTCTTACTTTCTATTTGCCAAGCTTTTCATTGAATTGATCTAGTGTCTAGTGAAACCCTAGAGCCCTAAATTGCTAGCACTCTAAGGTTTTGACCTAGTTATGTTTGCCTAAGTTTTATCCCATAAGAAGCGTAAGGAGAGCAAGGTGTTAGGGCCTAGAATTGCCTACACCATAGTATCTTGTTTCTTGAGGTAAATGCATAGGGTGACTTAAGTTACTACTTCTCCTATGCATTCTCCCTCTTAGACTTTTGTGCATTATCAAAATTGAATTGTAGCCTTTGAAGAAGCCATCCACTTGACTCCATAAGCCCTAGAAGGCATTGGTTCTTGCCTCTCTCTTGTTGAAGGATTGATTAAACACTCAAGCACTCTTCTCCTAAGCTCTTACTAATTATCTCTAACCCTAGTTTAGCCTAGATCACTAACCTATTTGCTGTTGTTATAAATGATTGCTACAACCATCTAATTGCAGCAAATTTTCTGCAAAATTGACTTTTAATGCTAGCTAAACACTTCAGAAATTGCTTATGACATTTGACTATCATTTTGCTTAGTAAATTCTCTCTTTTACTGTCTTTTCAAGCAATTCTAAGGAGTATTTGTTGCAACTGTTACATTTGATCAATTGCTATTCTAAACTTACTAATTGCTGCAAATTTGTATAAGCTAGCACTTATTTCCACTGTCCTGTAATGTTCCTGACTTGGCTAGTCTAGGAAATGATGCTAATGTGTGTGTAGGATCAAAGGTTTACAGCATATAAATGATCATACAAATAATAAATGCGACAAAGGACTGCAAAGTTTGTATTATGATATCTCTGTGGATTACAAAATGGTCGAATGCGGCTGAATAACGAAAAATACTCAACTATATCAACATACAAAGGATCTTAGCCGGAATATAAATAAGCAACTGCAACCGAATAAAATAACAACACTCGGCTAGATCAAAAGACAAAAGTATCTTAGCCAGAATATAAATAAGCAACTAAAAGATAATACCCGGAATATGGGAGCACTGCGGAATCAATGAACAATGATGGAAGACTTGGATGATCTTCCCAGTGATTAGGGTGTGTCTTTCAACACCGAAATCAACCAACTGGTGTCCTCCTCCTGGAATACTCTAAACTATCTCTCCTGAGATGCACCTCTTCTCCTCAATGACAAGTCATAATCTGCATAATGATGAATTAGGTCGTTGACCCTTCTCTTATAGCTTTTCTAAACCCTAATTCACTGCTGAAACCCTAATTTGTTGTTGACCTTTTCCCTCCAAGTGAATTTTACTTTATTTTATTATTCCTTGATTAAATCACTTAATTAATTAATTAATTAACCATTTTACCTCTAAAAAGTGATTTATCCATCCTTATGGCTTCTCCGACCACTGAAAGTTACTTCTCATCATCTTATCCTGTAGTGCTCTTCTTCCTGATTCCGATGAGCTATTACACTAAGAGGTTTCTCCAAGTAATATGCCCATTATGACCTTTTTAGTGAATTTAATTAAGATATGACCCATAATAACTCAAAATTACGAAAATCGTCGGAATGCAATGGAACCGAATCCATGTTGTGCGGAATGGATCGTGATGATGAACGATGCAAGTCGGGCCCAATAAAACCCCTCAATATCTCCCGAACTCTCTGTCACCCCTATCTGGCTACTCTGGTAGGCATAACACTCTGTAAAATTATAATGTCCCAAAATGGAGACATTACAGTCCTCCCTGCCGGAATATTGCTTGTCCTCAAGCAATAACTAAATCCAACTACATATGATACCGGGGTCCCATATCCACCTGTGTGACACAAGGTAGACTGCCCTCAAGATGCGGTCTCTCCAAGTGCTCACCACGCATCACACCCACATGCTCCTGATGAGTAGAATGATTAATGGCCAAAGAATCTCAGTCAACTCCCTGAGCAACCACTCTACTCGAAACTCAACTCCATCCAATGCTGAACTACCAAGCACTCCAATGCCTGGATCCCATATCAGAATGTGAACCGCAATGCCCTATGGAGTATAGTTCTGTAACATATCAACACCATGAGTCTCCTGCAAATAACACACTGCCTCAACCCGAAATAGGTCTATCCTACCAAACCATACCAAACTCAGCACAACCCCCACAGACTGAACATGCTGCTGCCATAGTGAGGTACTACAAGACCTCAACGAATCACCATCCAGTGGTGTGCTCTCCCCAATACTGAAACTTAATGGAAAATCAAAGTGACTCCCCCTGCAAACGTCCGCACATCTCCATTAGTCAGTGAAATGCCCGACCCTGTAATCCCAGGGTCCCATGCTAGTCTCTGACATGGACCATCACGTCGATGTTGCTCTACTCTGATCATGACTGTCTGCTCAAAGTATCCATATTGGACCCTCCACGCATGGATCCTCATAAGATGAAACAAACTATCGACCCAATGGACTCCCGGATCCCATGTCAAATTTGGAAGTTCATCACTTCCAATCCCCACTAACTGCTGATGTGCCCTACTGGTAACTGTCGAAAGCCCTCCACCCTCATCCCAATGAGAGTCTGAATATGTAGCAACCTCTAAGATATCCTCTGTCCCATGGCCTAGGATACTCTCCACGCCTATGACCTCAACTGTCTGCCCCTGATGATCCACCCCTATCCTGCTATATACAATCAAGACACTCTTGTCAAGTGGTCTCAGCCTACCAACTCTCCATGCCCCCTGCCACTGTCTAGCTCCCCCTATGTTGTTGTCAATGATAAAAGTGTCGGGAAAGGCTATCATAAATATCTGCAACCAACTGTGGCACTGGAAAGTATCATATGCTTTGGTCAATCCCTAGGATTGGACCAAAAGCTCATCCACTAGCACCCATGGTGAATAATCACCTAAACTCCAACTATCGGGTACAACAGTAGATAACTCCACAAACTGCTGGTCAATCACTCTCCCTCCATCATCACTCAGATAGTTGTTGTTATTGTGAAGGTGATCTCCCAGAACTATGTGCTGTTGCAAGGGAGGGGAATCTCCATGCTCCACTAAGTGTGTCTCCTCCTTGCCATCCAATTTGTCCCCATGAATCCCACTGTACATCTCTCTCATCATCATATGTCTAAGGTGTACTTCCGGATCAACCTCTGTGTGGATATCAACCAATCCTGGAACACAAATGAAAGTGTCCTTGTAATTGCCCCTCGCTCTGGAATCCTCATGTGTATGTGTATGACCGATTGTCTCAGAACTACCTATGAATGGTGGCCCCTGTGACACCCAGATATCCTCCAACAATCTAACTGAGGAACATATATGACTCTCTGCCGAGAAAGATATAGTGTATCTCTGACCAGTCTCCTCAAGGAGCTCATCTAATCTGGACTCTGATTCTTTAAGGGTTGTCTGTGTGCCTTCCAAGAATCCTTGTGTGCTCACCAACTCATGAGTGAGTCGGTCCACCTCAAGCTCCTGCTCCCTCAGTGCCCTGTAATACATCTTGCCAATCTCCAATAGGTAATCTCTATCCATCAATAACTGTTGGTAGTCGACCCTCATCATAGTCACTCTCTCCATGAGTGTATGGAAGTCATCGATGGCCAGTCCCCTATTTGAACTATCATGTGCCATCGAGGCCCTCCAACAATAACCTGCCACTAATGCATGTGTATCATCAATGCATCGAGTGGCTGCCATGATCATGTCCTCACTGACTCTCAATTGTCCCGTCCAGTGTCATGACTCCTGATCACAATCCCGCTGAGGTTCTACCTCATGCCCCTTATTGCTAGTGTCAACAATGGAATCCCCAACAACACACTCCTCAAAACATAAGGCACTGAACTGCCCACTGTCCACTACGCTACCGAGTCCTCCTGAATGCCACTGCACACCATCACCAACTGCTACCCCCATATGAATCGCACTGTATCCTGTATGGGTAGTTGTATCCTCTTGTGCACTCACCCTACTAATATCATCTGCACCTGGATGCCATACAAATGTGTCCAGACACGGGCTATGGTCATCTCGTCCAATAAGGAGTGCATCCTCATCACTGTAGATCGATCCTGGAAGTAACTGTCCCAACAAGCTGTCGGTCTCCACAGCCCGATCCATCAATGGAATCTCCAAGAGTGGCGACTCACTCTCCTCATACTGATAGGTATGTGTAAGGTCAACTATCTCTAATCCATATCTCTCCTCCTGGGTCTGTAGATCCATAGGTCCCTTATGTACAATCCCCACACAAGGCTCCTCTACCATATCAGGAATGCCACTGATATCCTCTTATGTCGTGGCTAGCATAGGTGACTGAGAAGATGAAAAATGTGGCTCGCTCATCATAGGAAGCTCATCATCCTCCATACATGACTTCCTGGAAGCCATGTCTACACCCATAGGTAGGTCATCCAACCTCCTAACCTCATCATGTC
>ML815266.1:338460-365509 GCA_009831015.1 Picea engelmannii | reverse complement strand
TACATGCTTAGGTGGCTCTCTTATTGATTTGATTCACTTATCATGATGCTTTGACTTGAGATCCTTGGAGGACGTATCCATTTGTTTTTGCAGGACCCAGTTGGTGGACAGTTTTGGAGGAACAAGCCTAGCTTGGGCTTCCATGGGGCCTCAAGCCCACGGGTTGGATTCAAAGGGCCCACATGTCAGATCACGGATACATGCCTTTGGAGGCTTACATGGCGTCATGAAGGACCTAACCTAGCCCCTACCATTGAAATGTTTTGCTTGAAGGAGGCAAAACATCACTTTCTTGAGGCTTGATGTCATAGAGGGGCTAGGGTTTGGTGGTGATGGAGTTGCTACTTGACACTTGTCATGATTTGGTGGGAGGATACTTGAGGAGGCTATAGTGCTTGAGAAGGAGGCTTCATGAGCCCCAATGACCTCAACCTTCCACCCCAATGACTTGCTCAAAGAGTCAAAACGTCACCCTTAGAGGGTGAAGTCATGTTTTAGGGTTTTCTTTCTTGTGCAAAAGTAAAAATTAAATAATATTATTTGTTTAAAGGGGCAAAATAAGGGTTGTTTCCCCCTTATTTTTTGTTTACCCTAACTTATGTGGACAAACAATGTTTAAGACATTTTGTATAAATAGAGATCATTTGAATCTCATTTGATATAGTAGCTCTCCCATGTGGAGAAGGATACTTGGTTGAAATTTTCGCCCTACTTGGGCAAATTCATTCTCTGTTTTATCTCTTTTCTTATGGAAGGAAATGGTGTGCTACTCTTGGAGGCTCTTTCTCTTTGCTTTGGTGATGAAATTGCTTGGTAACTACGGTTTTGTCTTGGCATTTCTTGGAATTGGTAAGGAAAATATGCACTTTTTTAGGTTTCTTTCTTGTTCCATACTTGTTATTGGCTAGATCCTTGGAGGAGTATAAGGATTTACAACCTCCACCCATTTTTATCATTATTGTTTGTTGAAAAGGCTATTGCAAAGGTTGTTGGGAGGAGTAAAATGGCTTACACCCTCCTAGACTTTACCTTGTTAGGGTTGCTATCTCAAGGGAGTAAAAGGGCTTACACCCCTGAGATTTAGTAGCCCTAACCTAATACAATAAGACTCCACAACCCATTTTGCAAGACACTAATCTTTTATTGCATTGAGAAATAAAACACTTGCATTGAAATATGTGATTTTACGAGATATTTAATTTGTTCAAAGTGGAATCAATTCTTTGCCTTAATTGTTTGCTTGAGCCACTATGGCATTTTGATTGGTCAAGGATACCTTCTTGTTGTTACAAATTTATGCTACAGCCATTAGGGTTGCAGCAAACTCTCTTTTTCAAGCTTAATTTATCACGCTTTTACCGTTGGAAATAGTTGGAAAGTTGTTATTGTTAATCTACTTGATGTTGACTATTGTTGGACAATTATTTTGCTAATTCATTGGGGTAAAAGTTGTTGATGTAGAAAATATTTGCTATAGCCATCTCGCTGCTCCGAAAAATCTCTAAAAACATCTTTTGTTCAGCCCTAATTCACCATCAAAGGTTGTGCTAAGGTATTTGGAATTAGTCTACATGTTTAGTGCTTCATAACCCAATAAATACTTGATGTTTTTAATGGTTATTTCTGCAGTAAGTAATTGATTTCATTGTTGATATATATTTTTATTCATTGTGGCAAATAGGGATAGCAAGCTTAACTTGCTTGTCTACCTAACATATAGCTCATACAGTTGGTTTTCCTTGTGTCTCGGGTGGGTATCAACACTCTTTGCAGGTACTCAAAGACTTGGTAACCATTAACTACTACCGAGACTCATTTCCAACTCTCTTTCCATCTAGCAACTTGACCTATAGGGACATCCATTTATAAGTATCATTTTCCATCTCATTTTCCCCTAGGGTCACCTTGAGGTGATTACTCCATCTCTAAAATGACAAAAATACCTATCTAATGTGAGAGTGGGTAGGTGTTCTCTCAATTATCGCCATATTGTGGTTTGGGTCGAGCATTGCCCAACCTACCCTCCACTTGTGCGATAACAAGCCCTTTTGTTCTTAGGGCCTATGGTAATTATCTATAGCATTTATTAGGAGTTTCCTTTCCTCTATATGCATAAAAGCCTCTCTAAATTCATGTCCTCTCTGAATATCCACTGCACCCATCATGCACATCTGTGTCCCTCTTACAGAAACGCTTCAGAAACCTAATCTGTTATGTGAGTGCTTGGAAGACCATTGGCACTTTTTGTCACTCTATTGGGTGTTATTGAGCATTTTGGTCAT
Source organism: Picea engelmannii (assembly GCA_009831015.1). Taxonomy (NCBI): domain Eukaryota; kingdom Viridiplantae; phylum Streptophyta; class Pinopsida; order Pinales; family Pinaceae; genus Picea; species Picea engelmannii. The sequence goes on along the minus strand of ML815266.1, from coordinate 363,227 downwards.
TCCAGCTGATATTTTGGGAGCCCTCCCCTGATCATCCACCATTATTTTAAAGGAGAATATTGTCGGCATTCAATCCATCTCTCGGGCTTGAATTCAAGGCAACGCCTGACACCTCGATCGTGCCCCTTCTGTTCTATGTTCTCGGGAGAAAAACCTCATCTCACGTGAAGACTTTGTTCGTAAATGAAACCCTAATTCGTGTGTCTAACTTTGCTAGCGGGGAAAACACACAGCCCATCATTCCTGACATTTGGAGTAGCAATGGCATTGATGAAAAAGTTACCGCTGTAGTTTGGGCATTTTGCTACCTCTCTGCGACTTTAATCCGAAGAAGATAGACGATAAGCTTCGCGACTTCTTGGAGGTCATCCTCATTGTGATCGGCCATTAAAATGGACAAGAAAACTCCAACAGCATTCTTTCTTCCAAGTCCGTCAAGTGCTACACGGAAAAAGAAAATACTATTTTCCATTAGGGTTTGCAGAAATGAGAAGAGAAGAAAGAATATGCTAAGTATTGTGTGGCAATTTCTCAGGTGTTGCTGAAGCTAGGGTTCGAGATCTAGGGTTCCTGTTGTTTGCGCCATTCATTTTCAACTGAGACGATTCAATAAAATCGACAGCAAGAAGCTGGAGTCAAGTCATGAATTAGAAACCGAGAAGACAATCTGCACTGGATTAGAGCTATGCTGGACGAGGACGCCCGCATGAATTGGCACAATCAGTTGTTATCGAAATTTGAAATGTAAATTCAGTTGGTTTACGTTCATTGTTATGCATGAGCTATGATGTTGTAGTCCTCATACAAGAGATAAAAAACAGTGGACTTCTGGAACATGCCTCAATGTGGACAGGCCATACCTGTTTTTTAAGGGAACATTCAATATTGACTAACAGTAGTTCAACTTTGCAGATCTTTGTGAATCCAATATTTGTTTTTATCATAATAAACTAAACACTAGCAGTCACAGGTTTAGTTATGTTGTATTCCAACCAATATTCAAATAGTATTCAATGGGTATTTGAAGATTAGTGATAGTGTAGTCGTAGCCTGCTTTGACTCTCATCTGGCTACCTTGTACACATGAGTAACAAAAGTAATAGCAATATGGCATACAATTCCAGTTTTTCTCTCTTCCAACTTCCTCTATATGCTCTTCAACCTCTTATCCCATGTTCTCATTAGGTGACATCTATAAAGTGCCTCTAATCACTGAAACAAAATGGGTGTTATGATGTCGTGAACATCATTTGATCGACTCCTTGACCAACGGTCCATCACATTCATTTGAATATGTTGTTCATTTGATCGACTCCTCTTCATTTGAATATGTTCATTTGATCGACTCCTCTGTATCTTTTAGAAGAAATTTCCACATCTACTTGTTTTGTTGGTTCTCTTTTGAGTTCTAGTGATATGGTTATCTGCATTATTAATGATACATAGGATCATTCTAGCACTACTCAAGGAATAGATGCCACTCGTGTTATCCAACTGGCGCTCTTTTCTGTTCATTTAGGTTGAACTTTTATCATGATTTCCTGTTGGATCTAATTGCAGATATATAATGGCATCCTTAGTAATGGCATAGGTTTGAGAACTATATCCATGCTCTCCAGTCATCTGGTAACTTCATGCTTGTGGACAGTGAGAACACACTTGAAGCATTGTAAGTTTACTTGCTCTTTTTGAAATCAAGTTGAATTAAATTGTAAACGGGTGCATTTTTGGTAGAAGTCGACACCCTCATTTGTTGAGTTTGCATTTGATTGTAAAGTCTGGGTGGAGTTGCAAGAAACCCTGTGACATATATTTTTGTCTTTAAAATGGCTCAAGTTGAGGAACTGTTAGAATTTACTGAACACTCTAATCCTCTCTTCTATGGACAATAAAGTCACACTTGATAAAACCACTTTGCAGTATGTTGTAACATGCTTGCAAGTTTCGCAAGCGAAAGCAACATTACTTCAAACTTAAAATCGAATTCTTCATGAAGCACTTGAGCGATAGAATCTTTGACAACATTCTGAACTAGTTCTTGTTCAGAACCCTCTTTTCAAAGATGATGAAGATGATGTTGCCTATTCAGACCAACAGACAGTGCAGCAACAACTTAAAGAGCTAGCTCTATATTCAAGTATATATCAACTTTCTCTTTTCAAGCGGATCATGAGACCTTGGGAAGAAATAAGGCAGAACAAGCATAGAATAGGTATCAAATATGAAAAGGATGTCACCTTTCATAATCTAGATTACACCAAACCGATCCAATTTCAAAGTGCTAGACTACTACAAGAAATTTTAGATTCACCTCCTCCGGTTCAAGAGTAGATTTTGATATGCCAACATTGTCAGCAAGTCGGCCACATGGAAGATCAGTGCTTCGATCTTCATCCTTGCAGGCATTGTGGAAAGCACAATCATCCTTCAGATAGGTGTTTCAAATGCAAGACAACTGCAAGAGTAAAGAACCACTATGGGTGGATGGCTTATTGGCTATGGTCATCAATAGCCAAGAAAATATCTCAGTCATACCGACGAATTCACTCTCGAGTATTGATGCATCTTGCAGTGAAAGGATTTACATCTTCTCACCTTGTCCTTGACAGGGGAGAACAACATCAATGTTGGATAGTCAAAATTCAAGTTTTGAAGTCTCATCAATCGAGCAGTAACAAGCAAGCCTGATTGGTTTGTGGTTTTCCTTAAACAACCACTTAGTAGAAGACTTTTACCTTCCACTAGACAATGGTTTGTGGTTTTCCTTAAACCTCCACTTGGTAGAAGACTTCCAGCTTCTTCTACATCACATTGTATGGTTATCTTTAAACCAACATTTGAGTTCCAATTAGTAGAAGACACCAGCGTCCATCTTCTAGCTAACTTAGGAAATGTTCCGGGAACCATTGAGCCTAGAGCAAAGTTCAAAATTTTGTGGTCATTCTTAAACCACCATATTGGTTTGTGGTCTTCCTTAAACAACCACCATCATTCATTTTGTGATCCCAAAACCACCAGATTCAGAGAGCACATTCACCCATCAACAGTTGAACACTTCTAGATTTTAGTTTCCCACCTTCAGATTTCAGTTCTCACCTTGGACTCATATACACCCCTTGATTAAGGGGAGGGGGGGGGCGTTGGAAATGTAATCCGTTAGGGTTACTTACCTGGAAAATATGAACCATCAAGAAATAGGAAACGTTATGAGTAGTCCAACACACCTTGGAAGATGAATCCAAAGGTCATCGAAATTGTATTTATAGATGTATCATATCTTTAATAAAATGCATCTCACGTTGATCTCTAATTGCATAGTCTAACAAAGAGTCCAATGAGTGAGTTTAGGAGCCCTTCATAAACTCAACAATTAATTATAATATTTTAATCCTCTTTGTGGGTGTGGCACCCCCACACAAATCCCATCAACTTGCCCATGAGGCCCTAGCCTCATATCTACGTCGATTTCACTGAAACGAAAATCAAAATTGGTGCCAATGAAAATTCCCACATGCCTGGCACCTTGGCCTCTAGTGGGAATACCTCTCGAAGCTACAAAAATCAACAAGGGAATCAAGAGAGTCAAACTCGTGACCTCCCCAATTGATCACTAGGGGAGAGACCTCACATCTGACTCAAAACCACTTGAGCTAACCCACAGGGCTATATATATATATATATATATATATATATATATATATATATATATATATATATATATATATTCCAAGGAAAAAATGTGTTTTTATTCAAGATGAAACAGAAATGCAATCCTCAAGTGCTAGATGCACTGATAAATACAGGGGGTTTTATAAAAACCTCCATTGACACCAACATTTTTTGTCTACGACTGAAAAAAGACAAAGATCATCTCTTTTATAACTGCTTACAAACATAAACCATGGTCATATTAGTAAAAGTCAGCTAAAGTGAAGCTTCAGTAAAGTTTTAGACTTAACAAGGCAAAAAAAAGTGCATTACAATCTTCTATCTTGTAAAGATCAACTAAGGAAGCTTTCCTTCTACTCAGTAACAAGACATTAATATATTCTTCCAGCACAAAGGTAAAGTATTACATACTCAGGCCGGCTTTGGAGAGACCATCGGCTACAACATTATGTTCTTTGTAAGCATGCTCAAAATATAACTGAAGGAATAGTGAGACCAATGTTTTCACAGAATGAGCCAATGATTGAAGTGAAATATTAACCACCTGGGAAATTCCTTTCATCTGGTTGGTTGCCAGTAAAGAGTCTCTCATGACTTGTAAGGAGGAAAGATGCATCTTCAAAGAACAGTTCAAGAGAAAGAAAAGAGCATTTAGCTCACTTAGGTTATTTGTACCTTTTCCAGAATTGGCTTTGAATTGAAACCGGTGGCTATCCATGAGGTGTAGAGAGAACCCCAAACACGCTCCACTGCAAGCTCCATTGAAAAAATATTTTGAACATTCAATCATAACTTCTTTTAGAACCCTTGAGACTTTCAGCAGAGGTTCGAAGGTGAATAAGCATAAGACAAACCCAATAGAAGCCAAAGTCTGGAAGGGTGGACAAAAATTATTGTCAAAAGTAATAGAATTCCTTGTGATCTGGATGACCCAAGTTGCAAGAAAAGGAAGAGACATCCACTTTTCTAGACCTTTTTTTGTATACCACTTTCACAAATTGAACTCTTTTGAGGGGCCTTTCCATAAATAATGTAAACTCAAGAGTTTTTCCAAGCCAGTCCAGATCTTCTTCGAACCAGTGAGCTTCATAGTGGTGCAAGGAGCAAACAATCGCACCTTGTTAGGCATGCAAGGAGCGATCGCCCTCAAAAACTCAAGAATCCAAGGCAGAAAAAGGTATGTCTCAGCATGAAAACACTAGTAGGTCCTCACTGAGTCTCTGGGGTGGAAAATAGAGCTATAATAGATGAGGTGATAACATATGGCCAAAACACATTATAATAACCATATTTTATTTTTAAAGTTTTGGGCACGATTTGTTATCAGAGGTTTTTATATTGGACTTATTAACTTCTAGACTAGTGTTGTTGATCATATATATAGAACTTTGGAGACATTTTCTTTAGTACTTTTTCTAGCTGAGTGAGTTCATAGTGATTGGAAACTTAAAGTGTGTTAATAACGCCATGGCCAAGGCAATAAAGTTACTATAGGAAGCACCTTGTAACTCAATGTACCATTTTACAGTACTTTCGTTCAAGGTTCTTTGGAAAAGATGCAATTGAATGTTGTCATCCATCAAAGAGTTGGTTGAGCACCAAAGATGATATGTCATTATATGCATCGTGTAACGTACCCAACCCCCAGTTGGGCCACGTCACTGCTAAAATGACCCAATAAAAACATAAATGAAACTATCCATATTGAATAAAAATGTAAAGACAATTACTTTAAATGTGCACAACAACAACTAAGTGCATACAACATCATTCCACCACAAAATATAGATTCATATGCATCAATTCTACTCACAGCAAGTAGCATTAACCAAATATAACTTAGAGTAAAATGTACAACAAATATATCAGAATTTAACATAAATAAACATAGCATATAAGAACACTTATTTTATGAAAATATGCAACCCATTGTAGAGGACGGACGTTCCTCCCAACCATAGACTCGATGTTCAGTTCTCAACAACAAGTCACCCCCGAGCTAGGGCTATGAATCCACAACAAATGGTGGTCACTAAGGTTGGCTAATGTCCCCTCTCTCAACAGTCGATTCTCACAACTAATTCCAGTCCACTAGCTTGCTTCTCCACAACCTGCACAACCCAAGCGATGGAATCCCCCTTCAATGCTCACAGTCCCTCAATCCCTTCCACTCCCCTCCAAGGATTCCAGCATAGGTTGGACAAGAAATCTCTCTGTTGGGACCTCAAAAATTCTACCACAACAACACCAATTTGTTAAATTTAGAGATGTTATGAAATTATTTTCAATTTACTAGACAATAATAGCATAAACAAGATCACTGAGAGAAACACAATCACAAGGTACACAATATTTTGTCCTGGGAAACCCTCATGGGAGAGAAAACCCAGCAAAAACTTCCTTAGTGTAGATTGCCAATACAATGCCAAGATAATAAACCAAACACTAGAGAATATCCAACATTGATCAATACGCCTCTCTCTTCCTTCTTCCGGCAACTGCAGCTTCCTTCAAACTTGAGCACTAGATGAGTGACTTGAGTGGGTGAGAGAATGAGGCATCATCCTCTCTTATTTATACTAGATGATAGGCATTAGGGTTGTGTCTTTTCACCAAGCTGGGTCAACTTCTTCAACTAGTGGTTAAAACCACTTTAATTATCCCTAGGGATCGACTTCTTAATTAGCACCATTTAATTAGGTTTTGACCAATCCACAAAAGGGGATTTGGTCATACATAAGTCCATACATGGTCAATCCACAAAATGGGATTGATCCATAATATAATAACTCAATTATATTTAGAATATTCTTTGCATTTACAATATTTCAACACTACCCCTTAACAAGAAGGGTATTCTACAATACAACATCATCAGGAGAGAGAGAGAGAGAGAGAGAGGGAAGCAACATCATCAGCATCTAGAACATTGATTGGCACATCTATAAATCATCAGAATATTTTCTCATCATCAATAACATCATCGTTCATAGCATGGAGTTGGAATAGTATCATCATCATCATTCACAGCATGGAGCTGGAATAGTATCATCATCATCATCATTCACAGCATGGAGTTGGAATGGCATCATCATTAGTATTCTCTGCGTCAACATCAATTAATATAACACTAGTACAACATCATCAATCAGTACAATATTGATACATCATTATCAACATCTTCAACATGAAGCTGAAATAGAAACACCATCATCATCTTCAGCATGAAGCTGAAGTAGCACCATCATCATCATCTTCAGCATGAAGCTGAAGTAGCATTATCATCATCATCTTCAGCATGAAGCTGAAGTAGCATTATCATCATCATCTTCAGCATGAATCTAAAGTAGCATCATCATCGTCATTTTCAGCATGAAGTTGAAGCATCACCATCAATAGCATGAAGCTAGAATAATAATATCACCAACACAATGTTGGTACACCAACATCAATAGCACGAGGTTGGTGGAACAACATCAACAACACAAGGCTGGAGCAACATCGACAGCACAAGGCTGAGACAACAACATCATCAACACGAGGTTGAGATAACAACATCATCAACTCAAGGTTGAGATAACAACATCACCAACATATGGCAAAAGAATGAGGCAGGTGCAACAACATTTTGTGGTACTCTGACAGTCCCTAGGGATATGCCCAAGAATCATAAGATTCCCTAGGATATAAAATCCTAACGGAGCTACCACGTGGTGCTCTGACAAACCGCCCTTACTGGACCTTCGGGATCTTCCCAGGAATCATAAGATTCCCTAGGATTATAAAAATCCTAATAGAGCTACCACTACTGACTGTAGCTAGAATATACATGCACAGGTATTGTGACATGTTGTCATAACCAGACCTTCGGGATCTATCCAAGGATGATCAATCCCCTAGGATATAAAATCCTAACTTAGCTACCCGTTGTTGGTTAGAATACCATAGTATCATCAGCATCACTATGCCCTTCGAGGGAGGTCCTTTCGAACTATACGAAGCTTGTCTCGAAAGTATTCAAACTTTACATGAGATAGAGACTTGGTCAACACATCTGCAACCTGTTCATTTGTGCCAACATATTGGAGCTTTACAGCTCTCGTCTACACCATATCACGAATGTAGTGATATCATATTTCTATATGCTTCAACTTGTCATGGAACACAGGGTTCTCCATCATCTTTATGCAACTTTGGTTATCACATAGAATCACGGTGGCTTCCATCACCAGATCAAATAGACCTGTCAACAACTTCTGAAGCCATATGACTTCACAACTCGTGGAACATGCAACAATGTATTCTGCTTATGTCGTGTTGAGAGAAATATTGGATTGTTTCCTACTCTGCCATGAAGTCATGGCTGACCCCAGATTGAAACAACATCTTGAAGTGTTATTTCTATCATAAACACTTCTAGCCCAATCTGAATCTGTATAATCATTCAATCTGAAGTCATGATCTCCAATATAACAGAGACCAAAGTCCAACATACCCTTAAGGTATCTCATCACATGTTTTGTAGCAACAAGGTGAACACGTCTACATATTGACTCAAGGTGTTCACAGCAAAAAATATATCTGGCCTAGTATTCGTCAGATACATCAATGATCCAATGATCTGTCTGTACAGCGTAGCACCAACCAATTATGATGAAGTATCAACCAGGAGCTTCAACTTTGTTTCCATGGGTGTGTTCATGGATTTACACTCCAACATATCAAACCTGTTCAGTATATCAACTACATAATTCCCTTGGTTAAGGAAGATATTCTATGGGCTCTACCAAACTTCAAGACCTAAGAAATAATGCATAAGGCCTAGGTCTTTCATCTCAAATTCTGCAGTGAGCTTCTTCTTACAATCAGTGATGAGCTTTTCTTCTCCAATTAAGAATAATTCATCCACATACAACATCGATATAATTGGCTCATCATTCATAACCTTGAAGTAAATGTGAGAATCAGTTTTACTCTTGGTAAAACCCAAGCTCGTCGGGAAACTGTCAACTATACCATACCAAGCTCTCGGAGCTTGCTTCAACCTGTACAGAGCCTTCTTCAATCTATAGACATGAGTCTTTTTGTCTTTAACTTCAAACCAAATTTTCACATCACATTGTACGAACCTAGTACACTTGCTTAGCTACAACTTAATCTGCACAATCATGTGCTAGCTCTGCAAAGCACTATCTATCTTACTGTCTAAGAGTATGTCTTCTACTCTCTCTGCAATTATTCCTCTAGGACTGGGACTCTGCACCTATAGCTTATCTGAAGCTGAGAATAACTATAGTTGCTAAGCTCTGAGAGTATTTCCTCTACTCTATTACGTCAAAAACTTCATCTGAAACTGAGAGTGGCTCAATAACTAATAATGAAAATAGCTCTTCTTCTTTCATGGAGGTAACTCTATCTACTATTGTAGTCATGTCTCCATCGCCTGACTAATGTACTGCATCAACTGGAACTCGATCTCAAATATAGGGATTTCTCCCCCTACATCTTATACTGTATATGAATCATGGTTGTTCCGGTTGTCTTCAAATACTGGAACTATTTCTTCAATAATTGGAGTAAGTGTCTCGTCGTAGTCTTCTCCCTCTTGCTAGGAGAATCCTCTAGACACACATTAGGATTTGTACATCTCCAACATGCTTGATCTATTTAGATTAATCTTGGAAGTCAACACTAACTTCCCTTCTAGCCTCTCAAAAAAATCCATATCCAATCCTTCTGTCTGGATTCCTTCTCTGACATTGAAACAAGGGAATCTTCCCAGGAGACTTCACATCTCCTAGAAGTCTTTGAAGCTACGATCTAGTTTTCTCAACTCATGGCATCTGTCTCATGGTCCTGGAATATCTTTCTTCATCTGATCCTTTCTGAGATCAAGCTTTACTCTACAAAATTGCATAGACTCTGGAGGATAAACTTGGTGTTGAATACCACGTCTTAATATGAAAAGTTGAGTTAGAATTCAAGCGAATTCTACTTCCTGTTAAGGTGGCTTCATTATCCATTGACCAAGTCTAATGTTCGGTCATCTTTGGAGCCTTCTGCCCATAACAATCAATCTCCATATGAGATACTCTATATCTCAACAAATAGCTTCTTCTTCATCTTCTTTGGTACATGAATGTATATGGTCATGTACATACTCTGCTTCATATCTCATCTAATATGTTGCCTTCTGCAACCGTCACTATAGCTTCCTTAGGGTTATCACCTGTGACCTAAAACAAGGTCAACAAAATAGCAAGCAAGAATAGTACTCTTCTGATAATAATAATGAAACAATAGCACGAATAATCATCACAGTAAATCCTTTAGAGCTATCACTTGTGACTTGTAAAGATCAAAAGTAAGAAATAAAATATGAAATGAGATCAACACTCTTCTAGTGTTGTGATCAAACATTCCTCCATGGTAACCTGGAACCAACACAAGAATTTTCTCCTAGAGGATATGTTAGTTATATCTGGTAACTAATTACAATAATCATTTATCTCAATATTATCACATGCTACCAAGTATAATACTTTTCAAGGGTTGCTACCTCAAGTATAGTGTTTACTTGTAATGAGGTAGTTATCAAACTTGTCATGTGCAACTTTGAATTTTATCAACTTAATCGATCAAACTTGGAACCTGGAGTCTTTTCCTCAAGAATGAGTGTGTTGTTTTTCTTCCAAGTCTCCTTCACTCAAGATGACAAGTGCTTTCTTCAACCTGTCCTCTGTAGTAAGACAATATGTTATCTTGACAGAAATCTAAGTTAGAGAATAAACTCTAATCCCATTCTAATACTTTGGCTTTAATTTTGACCAAGGGTTAGTATAATGGCCATAACTTCAGCATACAACCTAGATGTTCATAAGGTCAAAATATTGTCATAGAAAATAGATGCATATCAAAATGATCAAACATGGGGTACGTTATTCCTCTGAATGTGTTGGATCTGAGATTCTTCTGGATCTATGATTGTCAACAAATCATTTCACCTACAAGTATACATACCTCTGATAGTATTTTCCTAGGGTAAGGTGCACTAGGACAATAAACAACAGTCCCAACACTTCACAAAAACTTTCACTGTAGTTGGTGATGGTACTACAACTAGTGTTGAAATTGGCATGAAGGAACTGGCACTATAACTGCAACTGGCATGAAGGAATTGGCACTGTAACTGCAACTAATAATGAAACTGTAACTATAACTAACACTGCAACTTAGGGTTTTATGAGGAAACCCTAATTTTTCAACTTTCAAATTTTGGAATTCTGATCCAGGGACTAGATGTGTTGGGCTGAGGCGAGTATGTTGGAGTTGTCAGATTTCAAAAATTTCAATTTTTACCCCTTGAAACTGAGTCTGTGCAAATCTGGACTGGTACTTCTGGTATTGGTTCTGGTTTCCTGGTTTTCTGGTAACAGTTAAAACTAGGATTTCACTTTTCAGAGGCTCTAGCCACTGAAAAGGTGCTCTCAAGATGCCAATGAGTTTGCTAGGCTAGGGCACACTTCCCTAGATGGTTTTTGGTCAAAAATTCTCCTCCAACGAAAAGCCCTAATTTTCTTGTATGAAAACAGGGACGTTTTTTATTACCTGGTGAAAGGTGCTCTACTCAGTTTAGCTCTGACAACATGTTAAATTTAGAGCTACTATTAAGTTATTTTCAATTTACTAGACAATAATAGCATAAACAGGTTCACTAAGAGAAACACAATCACAAGGTACACATTCTATCATGGGAAACCCTCATAGGGGAGAAAACCCAACAAAAACTTCCTTAATATAGATTTCCAATACAATGCCAAGATAATAAACCAAACACTAGAGAATATCCAAGACTGAGCAATACACCTCTCTCTTCCTTCTTCCAACAATTGCGCCTTCCTTCAAATTGTGCACTAGATAAGTGACTTGAGTGAGTGAGAGAATGATGCATCATCCTCTCATATTTATACTAGTTGATAGGCGTTAGGGTTGTGTCTTTTCACCAAGTTGGGCCGACTTATTCAACTAGTGGTTAAAACCACTTTAATTAGCCCTAGGGGGCGACTTCTTAATTAGAACCATTTAATTAGGGTTTTACCAATCCACAAAAGGGGATTTGGTCATACATAAGTCTCGACATGATCAATCCACAAAAGGGGATTAATCCATAACATAATAACTCAATTATATTTAGAATATTCTTTGCAGTTACAATATTTCAACACAATTCACCCAACAACAAAACATGTGCTTTCCTTGGCGAATTTAACAACACGTTACTCCACAGCACACAACCTCTTTCTCCATGATTTTTTAGCTCCAAACAGTTGCTAAACTTTCCCACAATAGTTGCCTTCAAGCTTTAGCACTCAGAACTCCTTTGTTGTCCAGAAAAATCCATGTAAAAATAGCTCTCTATGAAAAAACATGAATCTCCCATTCCAGTCCCCCACCCATATGAATTTCCCCTCTTTCTCTTGTTTCTTGACTTGCACTCTTCCCCAAGATGATTGTACTCATCCCCCATGCTCTCAATAATTATGGGATGTGACTCTCACACCCACCCTCTTACATGAATTCAATGATTGGGCTCTAGAACACTCAACGAATAATAGAAGGTTCATGGTAAGGATAATTTAGAAATAAATGGTTTGGGTTTAATACGCATGGGTAAACTCTCCCCCTTGAACCCCTTCCCTCTCTTGTGGAAACTTAGCCCCAAAATATTCATCTGTGTCCATCTGCAGTCATGTTGACAGGTTTAAATTTGTCCGACAACAATAAAGGGTTACCCCCATAAAAACTCCCAATTAGACCTCTCACCATTTGGAATAGGGAACTCATCCATATTTTGGCTTGACAACCATTGTTTGGTTCTACTGGTTGCAGCCCGGTCCACCAATTAGGGTGAGTGATGGATGGTTATGCAATCGAAAGATGCATATGAATACTATGTAAATACAATTCTAATCTATATTATCCTATCTAGGAGCGAACTATAGTAACAGAATGAGTTGTAATGAAACTAAACTATACATAAACCCCAAATAGATAGTTTTCATGAAGGCGCATATCTAGAAACACATGCATACATGTTTATAACCAGAAAATTATAAGTCACATTTCTGCATACATTCACAACTCATTTGCTCAGGACATGTAATATAAGAAATAGTAAAAAAACTACAAGAAAACATATATTGTGTCAGAATAGACCATAAACAAACATGCTCTTACATCCCATGTGAACAACAAACATTCTGCTTGAAATAGTTCGCAGCAAAAAAACAACACATGCGAGTCCTTCTCTCTATTAAAAGTTGGCCCTAAGGGCTTCTCCATATTAACAGTTTCAACAATAGTAAATGAAAACTCTAAGGAAACATCTCCAATTTTAGGTGACATTGTATTCCCAAAATAGTTCAGAAGTCACAATGTTTGAAGAGCCAAAAGCCCCTTCTCCTAGATACCATTCAGGTATTTATTGTAGGTCAATGTGATCCTTGGCCTTCCACCTACCCTAGTGACCTTTCATTTCCCAACTTTTGTCTTTATCCCCTTTGAAATGATGAGGGGGGAAGTCAGTGGTTACAATTCAAATTTTGCATCTAGTGATGGGGGACCATCATAGATTTTGGTTGTACGTGCCCTGCACATCATGGAGGCTAGTATGGACATGAGAACATCTTTGTTATCCAAATTTGGCAGTCAGTCGTCATGTGGATTAGATCCCTTCTTCATCTATTTGTGTTAGATTTCCCTTGTTTCTCCTCTATCACTGTGGCTGCCATTTTTATGGATGCTATGTCATCCTTGGCTATAGATTTCATTGTGAGGATGTTGAGTATGATCTCCCCTCGCCATTGGCACCTGACACCATAAAACATACAATAGATGAGAATAACCCCAAATAAAATATTGATACTAATCATTCAAACACATATAACTGAGGCATTAACTAATTGAAGTATCAAGTAAACTTCCCTTCATTCAGATCCTGGTTCATCTGCTCATGATTGAGGCGCTACGTTCATCGATGCTACCAACAAGGTACCATATATTCATCTTGAAAAATGAAGGAAATAGGTTACGAATTTATTAAATCCTATAACTACAAAGTTGTGTATCTAGGAAATAAATTTCCAACGGTATAAAGAATGGGTGAAATAGACACCCAAGTCAGAAGTTATGATCGATTTACGAAAGACATTTTTTTTAGGTTTCAGAGGAGTTATTTGCATCAGAGGAGTTGATGGGAATTCCTCTGATTTGAATCGGAGGCCAAGCCATAAACCTCGCCAATGTAATTTGGGGCTAAGTTATGAACTTCACCGAGTGATTGCGTTGGTGCGCATTCTTCTAAGCTCTTCGGGCAAGTGATCATTGTTATATTTGAACATAGATTGTGTTTTTGTATCATTGTCATGAGTATGATGCAGCCTCATTGATCTCGAATCATCATATATTAAACTTGATTTCCTATGATGGTGCTTATTTTGATCATGATTTTAAATAATTTTATTTTGATCATGATTTTAAATAATTTCATGAGAAGAGGAAAAAAATATTTTAAAAATAATAATAAAATTTAAAATGAGGTTGGTCCCCACTTACCACTCTACCTCACCTCTCAAATTTAAGCATTGTTATTAAAATATTCAAAAAAACATGATTAAAAACAAAGGGGGGTCATGAGCCCTCCCCTCCCTTCACTCTTTCTTGGTACATTAAATTATAATGGGAAAGGGGGTGGTATTTCACGCCCCTTCTCCACAATGGGAAAGGGGGTGGCATGCCACGCCCCTTCTCCACAATTCTCCACAATGGGAAAGGGGGTAGCATGCCACATTCCATAATGTGAGCCTTTATACATGGAGGGGGGTTTTGGGTGACGCCCCCTCCATATTTATGTTTTCATATCCAAAATCGAAACCCAAGAAAACCTTGAAATTGGTGTCATGACCATGATCACAGGCGTTGGAGTTGATGTTAAGTTCTTCGATGGAAAGCACTAGAGTTAGTACTAAGTTATGTGACCCGTGCACTAGAGTTGATATTAATTCTTCTAATGTGCGCTTGAGTTGATAGTAAGTTGTCTGAAATCTGCACTAAAGTTAATACTAAGTCCCTCGAATTGGTCGATAGGCTCAATGTTAAGTGGTCCAAATATGCATGTGAATGTTAATGTTTAGTTTAAATGTTTAAGGGGACGTGTGTTTGTTTGCTATGGAGACATCATGGAGGGGGCGCATGGGCTATGGGCCCTCCCCTCCACCTAACTTAACACAATTCCAATAACACTTTCTTCCATGTGCTCCAACCAGCATTGCCTTCACTCTTTAAAATGATATTTTAATTATTTTAACTCTGAACTCATTTAAAAATCAAAATGATTTTTTTAATTTTAATTCTAAATCAATTTAAATTAATAAATTCAAATTAAATTATTTTAAACTGAAATAAATTTTATTTTTCTCAATGCAAATTGGAATGGGCGTGAAACAGAGGGTACTGACCAGTAATCTTGTTGAAGGAGGTCTTAACACAGAAAGCTCATAACTTATTCATACGACCTCTGACTTAGGTACCATTTTTTGCAATACGAAGAACACAAAGAGATTCTTTTAGCGAAATAATTTATCATGCTATTCAACCATTTCGTCGGTGCCATGGCTGATGAGGCTAGTTTGGGAAAGAACTTCTCGACGGTCGTTGTGGCATTCCGGGCATCGGATTTTGATTATGTGAGTTGTGTTGGAATCATAAAGTTAAAATCATACAATTAGCCTGCTTTGAAGACGAAAATTTCATTTTGGTGGACACCGAAAAAATGCGCTCAAGGGCATTTTTTAATGAAAGATTGAGTCCCTCGTTCGTTGATTCTTCAACCAAATTAAATTTCGTTAGCTCCTGTGTCATCTGCGATATATAGGCTCTTAGATAATTTATTTCCAATGCAATGATGCATCAGTAAAATGAAATTATAAATCTTCCAAAATAGCCAATTGATGTTCAAAGTGCTTATCGTTGTGTAGGAGTTGGTGTAGCACATAGAATTGTATTTCAATAGTCTCCTTGAAGTGCGCCATTGATTTTGAATTTGGCGTTGTGAACTGGTTAAAGAGGAGAGTTGGAGGTTCGACTACTTGTAGACACCCTCAGGAAATTTCAAAGATATCAGCATCAAACTTAGGACCACCAAGTACTCCATGAGGGTTTTCATCATGTTTGAAGGTCAGGAAAGGAGTGTGGTTGCTTGTTTTCTCTTGGCGCTGTGAACTGTCACAGCGATTGTGAACAAGCTGACAGGGGTGCTGCGAACTCATTTCCTGTAGCAGATGCGTCTAAATATTTGATCATAACTCAAAAATGGTGATGTGGGTTTTTCTGAATTTTTTTGTGGATGATCACGATAATGTCATTGACTTGTTGTCCAAATTTCATCCTGACCCAGTTTGTAATTCGAGAGATATAATTAAAACACCATTGTGATGCAAATTGGAGCTGCAAACTCTTTGTTTTGCATCGTTGTTGGATATTCACCTTGTTTGGAGGTTTCCACCTATCAAGGAAGGTTCGAATGGTCTCCTAGGATTTTTTTGGAAATGAGGGACATGTGTTCCATCTCCATATCAATCAGGATGACCTATTTCAAAAGGCATTTATCATCATAGACAAAATCCCAAAAAAATAGGAATTTGTTAGGCTTTTGTTGGAATTTTTTGTAACAAGACTCCTAAATGGAGGAGGATCCTATGTAACTCCTTGGTTTCGACCTCCTTAGGGTAGATAGAGATTATTCACTATAAATGAAAGGTTTTTTGATGAGAAAAGGGTTGGATTCATGAGCCAAGAGAGGAGAGAGTTGGAGGAGCAGTTTTAGTTGCCCATTTGTAAGCCTACGGGACTATTTGTAATGAAATTTTTTGTCATTAAAGATTCATGAGAGTTGTTATCAGATTGTCTTTTGTGGTTTTCCATTTCTTTTTTATCTTCTTTCTTGAAAATATTGCAAGTTTTGGGGATCATAGTTGTCATTGATGGATGGATTCATGAACAACGGAGGATATGTTGTAGCTTGCCCATTTCATCATTGTTTATTTTCAAAGCAATATTTATTTGTTTCCACAAAGGATCTTT
This sequence comes from Picea engelmannii, assembly GCA_009831015.1. Taxonomy (NCBI): domain Eukaryota; kingdom Viridiplantae; phylum Streptophyta; class Pinopsida; order Pinales; family Pinaceae; genus Picea; species Picea engelmannii. Next base: position 346,418 of record ML815266.1, on the reverse strand, counting down.
GTACAATGGATGTTCTTCCTTTTTTCATATTCACCATGCTTCTACTCATCATTATATATACATTTTTTCAGACATATAGTTTGATTGCCTTTGATATGTAGGATGTTGTGACTCCTTGCCCAATGGAATGCCTCTGAAGACAATTTGTTTCCCTCTCCCTTTCTTTCCCACTCTTTCTAATTCACCTACTCAACCAATTTAATTCATTTATATTCTGATGGGTATTTGGCTTGCACTTACAACGGTCTAACTGTGACTCTTAGTGCTAACATTTTTGGCATCGTTTCTGGGGACGAAGTAGGGAAGATATTTTCCTCGAGAAGAACGACAACGAAGAGATCTAGCTTTGGATGGTGAATTGAAGCTATACACTTTTAGATTGCTTATCTTCCACTATGGCGACTCCATTGTTCTTAAATCCATAGGCAGCTCCACTCGTTGAAGATCTAGAATGGCATTAAATGATCAAATGAAATCCATTGTGGCTCAAGGTTTGCTCCTTTGAATTTTTTTTATATTGAGGGTTTCCCTAATGTTGTTCCTGCTATAGATATTTGGGGAGACTGCCTTCCACGGTTCAGAGAAAGCAAGGAGGATAACAATTTGTATCATATATTCAGCAGACAGAAGAGAGGATGTATGATTTATCTGATGAGACGTTGCACCCAGTGATTTGTGAAGCCATTTTGAAATGTGCTCATAATAATTTTAATAGTTTTCATGACAATCTAAATACTCATCCTCATGAAAATCCATGACTGACTGAAGAAATTCTTGTTGAAGGTCTTTCTATTCATAAGGAATTATTTGTGCATCATCATACGCTTGAAAAACTTGTTGTTTTGGGTGAACATTTGAAAGAAAATGCAGAAACTATTCCACATTATTTGTCACTATGAGCACAACATTTTGATGCACCCATTTATGAAGACTGTTATGATTATGATTTCTACAAGAAACAAGTTGTGCCTTCATCTTCTAAAAAGTGTAATCAGCCTGGTTATGAGGAAAGTGATATATGTTAAGCTCATGATAACTTGAACAAATGTCAAAATCCTTTTGATAAATGTTGTTTGGATGGCAGTGAAGGAGACCAGAACAAGTTTCATGAAAAGTTCACTAAACTTTCTTCTTCGTTAACTGTAGCAGATCCATTTATGGAAGCTAGCAAGCCTATATTTGATACTTATGGTTCAACATCCTCAGTAGATATTGTGCAGTTTGGGATTGGCATTATTGAAGAGTTCAATTATTATTCTTTATTTTCAGCATATCATGAGCAGGAATTTGGTGTCATTTATGGAAAACATGATTTTCATGAACAATCCATTCAGTTCAAGCAGGGAGAAGAGGTATTTTCTTATGAGTTCTATGATCCTGTCGCCACTTCTTTAGAGAAGTTCCTCAATTTTAATCCTCTGTCTTGGTTTCATTCCAAGTGTGAAGATCAAATTTATGATCCATTGTTGTTTGAGTTTAAAAATTCTATTTTGACAAAGCATGTTCGAGAAACCTGGTTAGTCAGTCATTTACTTGAATGGCTAACTTGGAAATTCTCTTTTACATAATCGATTTGTCTTTTGTCAGTTAGAAGATAGGAGTGTATATAAATAAGCTCGTGTTTGAGCATTTCAGTTTTTAGTTTGCTTTAAGTATTTGAATAAGACTCCACCAGCCCATGGATACAAGGCTCTACTAGAAGGGACAATTTGACTTGCATTATGTGGTCAGTTTAGATGATGGGCATGGAGAGCAAGTTACAGTTTCCAGGTTACATTAATGAGAAAGGAATGGGATCTACTTATTCTTGGAGCCTCATAGGGAGGTCTCCATCCCCTGTAGAGCCAGATGTTAGCACATAGAATTGTAGTCCAATAGTTTCCTTGAAATGCACCATTGATTTTAAATTTGGCTTTGTGAACCGGTTAAAGAGGAGAGTTGGAGGTTCGACTACTTGTAAACACCCTCGGGAAATTTCAAAGATACCAGCATCAAACTCAGGACCGCTAGGTACTCCATGATGGTTTTCATCTTGTTTGAAGGTCAGGAAAGGAGTGTGGCCGCTTGTTTTCTCTTTGCGTTGTGAATTGTCATAGGCGCTGTGAACTGGCTGACAGGGGCGTTGTGAACTCATTTCATGTAGCAAACGTGTCTAACGATTTGATCATAACTCAAAAATGGTGATGTGGGTTTTTCTAAAAATTTTTGTGGAGGATCATGATAATGTCATTGATGTGATTTCCAAATTTCAGCCTGACCCAGCTTGTAATTCGAGAGATGCAATTAAAACACCATTGCGTTGCAAAATGGCACTGCAAATTCTCTGTTTTGCACAGTTGTTGGATATTCGCCTTGTTTGGAGGTTTTCACCTGTCAAGGAAGGTTCAAATGGTATCCTAGGAGTTTGTTGGACATGAGGGACATGTGTTCCATCTCCAGATCAATCAAAATGACCTGTTTCAAAAGGCATTTATCGTCATAGAAAAAATCCCAAAAGAATAGGAATTTGTTAGGCTTTTGTTGGAATCTTTTGTAACAAGACTCCTAAATGGAGCAGGATCCTATGTAACTCCTTGGTTTCGACCTCCTTAGGGTTGATAGAGATTATTCACTATAAATGAAAGGTTTTTTGATGAGAAAAGGGTTGGATTCATGAGCCAAGAGAGGAGAGAGTTGGAGGATCAGTTTTAGTTGCTCATTTGTAAACCTGAGGGCTTGTTTGTAATGAGAGTTGTTATCAGATTGTCTTCTGTGTTTTTCCATTTCTTTGTTATCTTCTTGATTGAAAATATTGCAGGTTTTGGGGATCATAGCTGCCATTGATGGATCGATTCATGAACAAGAGAGGATCTGTTGTAGCTTGCCCATTTGATCATTGTTTATTGTCAAAGCAATATTTATCTGTTTGCAGAAAGGATCTATGTACAATGGATGCTCTCCATTTTTTCATATTCACCATGCTTCTACTCATCATTATATATCCATGTTGTCTTATATACAATTTGATTTCCTTTTATCTATAGGATGTTGTGACTCATTTCCTAATGGAATGCCTCTGCAAACAATTTGTTGCCCTCTCCCTTTCTTTCCCAGTCTTGTCGATCCACTTACTCAACCAATTTATTTCATTTATATTCTTATGGGTATTGGGATTGCACTTATAACAGTCTAAGTGTGACTCTCAGTGCTAATAGCTGGAAGGAAAAAATTTCTTCTGAGGTGTGTTTCAGAGTCAGGACAAGACCAATAGGTGTTGTGGTTAACCCATTTGATCCTAGGCAATTCTTTCATAATCAATATTTAGTCATAACATCAAGAAACGTAAAGAAAACAAGCTAGTACCATGTGCACAAAAAAATCTACTAAGGACACTACAAACTTGATTACAACTACAATCCAAAGTGGATCAAGTGAGGTAGGAAATCAGTGACCAGTTGTCTAGATAAGCATGGAGAGTTTAGTCATTGGGAAATGTTTAGGAGACTGGCCAACGAGCACAGCAAGAAGTGATCCGAGTTGGGAGGGGGACAGGATAAGCCTCAAGAAAAAACTGGGCTATGTTGACCTTATCAACGTTGGCGAGAGGGAGAATATCATCATCGACGCACTCGACGACGACGATGGGTTGACATCCTTCCGCTGACACATTTGTGACAGGGGAGGGAAACTTGTCAACGGGTAGTGCATCGGCGACAAAGAGGTGAACCTCGTCAATAAGAAATGTAACGAAGCAAAAGGGAGGGAGCGTCGCTGATATACGATGTGTCGATGAAAGTAGAAGGAAGTTATCATGTGAAAGGTGTGCACGCGGTGAAGATAATCGTGCAGACACTATTGATGTGGCAGTGTTGATCATGCACACTTTTTCGATGATAAGAACATGTGTAGTGAGGTTTAGAAGAAGTGTGTTGGCCCATTATTCAAGCTCATAAGATGGTGGCTTATGTATAGAAAAAGAAATCACAATTGCACCAGTGTGTAGGTCAGAGAAAGAATGCACGCATCGGTACGCCAAGTATCAGTGCAGGAAGAGGGAATTTGTTGAAGTGAATATCGTCGGGTAGAAGTGATCGAGAGGGGAACTGCAAATGATAAGGTGAGAGAGAGTGAGAGGAAAGCTTAGGTTAACCGCTTGCATGACAAAGAGAGGGTGAGCGTCCTAGTAGGAAGAATTGAAGGGGGGAACAATTTCTTGTCTTAGAGAGACGCTAAGACAAGGAAATTGGGAGGTTGTTGTGCACGTGCAACAAATGGTGATACATTGGACAAAGCCAGAATATCTACTAGTCTTTCCTAACTGATAAGTAGAAAATGTAGAAGGTCGTATAATTACTTTTAAGATCAAAAATTATGGAAATAATGCTTCAACAGTTACCTGGAAGATTTCATCGTGGTGGGATCACTAGCAATGCTTGCATATCGGCTAGTGGAGCTCGTCTGTCATAAGTACAGGACGAGTTCTGATGAGATTTATTTCCTTAAACTGCGTTGACGATCCAAATTGGTATCTCCATATTGGGGATGATATATATTTGGGATAAGTAAACATTTTTCACCAGGTGTATATAGATATCTCGCAGGTGTTGCTCCACTACCCGTGAGCATCCATAGCCTTGATGGAGTCACTACGGTGTCATAGGCCTTGCTCTGCTACTAACAAGTGTCCATAGCCCCGACGGAGATATCTGCATATCCCCTATTCTGGTCAAACTTTCATTTTCATTCCTTCTCTATTTATTTAGTGAATGCTTATCATTTGGTGGATGGGGAAAGTGGTGTCCTTTTATCTTGATAGGGGATGACTTCCAGCTATTGAGATTTATTTGAATATTTGTTGCACCTGGCTACATAAAGATATCCCTTTTGGTTTTCAGCCATTAGACTTTGATACTTCACCCTTCACGTGAGCAGATACTTAGTGTGTGTATGGTTCCCCCATTACATAGGATCTTCTCACCAACTAGTATGCAATGATGATCGTTGATTAACCAATATGTTCAGTCCTGGTTAGAATGTTGACACAATATTCAGATAGTCCTTATTTATATTTAAACATAGACCTCTTAATTATGCTCATGAGCTAGGCAAGAGATGCAAGTTGATTCGTGCCTTCTCCAATGCAAAGGAGCTTCCTATAAAAGACAGACAGAGGTGATAGGACTATATGTAATTAAGTATAATCATAGATCATAAGACAAACATAATCTGAGAAATGCACAGCTTTCAGGGTAAAAGATGATGATGAAAGAACGAGAAGAAAAGATGAATTCAGGGTTAGAGATGAACTTGGTCCAATTCCTTGCTGCAACTGAATATGAAAGTTTGGTGAAATGAAGATTAAAGGCATGCATTCAGTAAAGGATGTAAAATGATAAAAGATATTGGATGAGAGTGTCTCCAGCAACTTCAAGGATATTCATGCATTTTGATCAGCTAGAAGTTTGCAACCTCTTAAGACAACTAATCCGTGAGAAATATTATATTCTTATTACTTCATTCAGATGGGATTCAGTGCTAGTGTTGACTGAGAATTACACCTCTCATCGTGATTTTTTGAAGACTCCTAGTTCAATTGTGCAACCCTGTGCTTCAGTGGGACAACGGTTAGCCAGAATTCCACTTTGTTGTCCACTAGATTTATCTTCTTTGGTCTTGCAAGATATTTATTTCCTCTCCACTTATTCAAGCTCTAGAATTGATGTTACAGCACGATATGTTCAATTAACCATAGTTCCCATTGTGCATGATCAATTCAAATTCTTTGAATATGTGCATATTCCCCAAATCTTGTTCTTCTTGTCTTTCCATGATCAATATCCGAAAAACCTTTTTGAAAATCCTCACCATAGTAATCTGAAAACAGTGATAAAAATATGTTTGGATGTGTGAGATCAAACCATGAGTGTTACATGTTCCAATTTCCAAGAGACAGAGTAAATTTGAGCTTGAGTGTTGGTTTATCTGATAGGATCTCTCCTTTTGGGAAGCAATTGACTATAGTTGTAACGATCACTTATTCTCCCTAGGGAAGTGCGTTTGAAAGCTATTTGATTGATTAGTATCCTCGAAATTAGATATCATTTGAGGTTGAATTTTCAGGGGAAAACTAAAACATGATGCTCTATTCCTCGAGGTGTATGTTTTTTTGAAGTATGCCATCACTTTCCCTAATGATTGAAAACATATCTTAAGACCGAGAAAATGATGAATGTACCAAAGTGTTAAACACATCCTACGTTGTAGATTAACAATCACTTCAATGATTATGTTGAATTAACACCATCCTAAGTAAGGTTGTGAATAGTTGGTGTAATTCCCTTATCTTGGTTTCCGTCTTGTTCCATTTATCAAGTATTCCTCAATAGGTATTATTTATGCATCTTAGGATAAAAAGTTGTATAACTCTCAACGTTAGAATAACACTATTGAAACAAGTGAATTTTGTGATTGAACTTGTCAGAGAATTCATGCATATGGTTTCCTCATGATGACGGAGGAAAACCGATATTAAGCCAAGCTTTTAGTCAGAGAAAAACAAAAAGCATCAGCCGAAAATAAGAAAGCTTTGATTAAAAGAAATTTACACTAGAGCAACCATCACAAACTGCAAACTGAACTAATCAGTAGTTGGTGGTCTTTATTGAAGCAATCCAAAACAATTCAAAATCTATGATATTCAAATGAAAACAAAGGCTAAGATATAATCTATGTAGGCAGAAAAGAAGAAAGAACTATGCTAATCTTATTCCTAACCTACCTTACACTAGTTGAAAGAAAGCTAGGTGTAAGCGTAGTGCCAGTGGATCCAAACAAGCAACTCCAAACCTACAGCCGCATGTTTAGTAAAGGTTGATCACAGATAATAGAGTAATGAGGGATGAAATATTGGAAGGATTGACTCACACAAATCTCCACCCAGAAAATTGAATTCAATGGCGTTATTGTTCGTGGGAAATGCGGACGTGTAAGATTCTTCCAACCAAGATTCAATTATGTCGTAGAATTTATGATGATCATAATAGGACTCTTGGAACGAATCAGAAAGTGAATGACACACCTGAAAGAATCGTAAATTAAAAATGTGTGTAATGTACTTTTTGAGTGTGTCTTGAAGTGGGTGACATCGTCCATCCTAGGAGTAGAATTAATACAATGAGTACTTGACATGATCATCAATTAAAATTGGAGTGTTTCATTATCAATGTAGATCTCCCTGAGTTCAAATTTCAATACTCAGCATGTTGAGGGGAGAGATGATATATAATTGTTGAATGGAAACATTAAGTGAAATGTGACTCCAGAATTTCTCCCATGACATCAATGAAATCATGTGAGGAGTGTTGGAGAATAAAAAGAGAATACAAGGACGATTGATGTATTTTCTCTTGAGGATTAACAGGGAATTCTAGAGCAAATTGAGATGACATAGGTTCTTGGATTGTCTCAATATTTCTTGTGTATTGTGTGGTAATGGGTTGTACATTTGACATGATCTCTTCGCGTTTATCTGATAAATCATTATGCTCTGCACACTTTGTATTTTCTGTGATTAGCATATGTTCATCCAGGTCGAAAATTTCAGATTGTAAAGGATCAAGGAATGATAATTTGGTACCCACACTTAACTCCATAACAGAAAATTAGTCATCAAAAATAGGATAATCATGATTAGATTGTGATTCAACATGTTCCAGAAATTGAAATTGTGAAGGGGTTTCAAAGTGATACATCCTAGATGAAGTGTTGTTAAGAACGAGTGTTCGATCGATCAAGGTTGGGCACTCTTTGTGATCTATTATATAATTCAATGTTTCATTAGTAAAAGAGTAATGTGAAGAGTGTATTGCATGATAAATATATGGTTTCTCATGTGAGTGATCATCATTAAACAAATTTATATAAAGTGAATGCAAATCCTCAGTTTCTGAAAATGATGGGACTTCTTCAATAGGAGATTC